>BQNB010044292.1:4716-25566 GCA_026074375.1 Tanacetum coccineum | reverse complement strand
AACGGTACAACTGACCAAAATAATCTATGAAAAACTGACGAAAGAACGAGCAAGAGCTCAAAAACCAAGGATGAGAACTCACCTCAATCAGCAATCAAAGCACCCACACAATCTCAATAAAGCAGATCACAACAAATCTTTACGCAAGCGCACAATGTACCCGGCAATGACCTAATACATACTCACTATATCAATACTCGGACAAAATTATCTTATTGTACAAGTGTTCGCCTTAACTCACACAAAATCCTCATTTTATCATCCCAAAATCCCATTCCTAGTTCATATCATTCCAAACTCGTTATCTCATACCGTTAATCTCATTTCAAAAACTGCCGTCTTGTTACCAAGACTTTATCTCATTATCAACACTTTATCTCATTTTATGGTTGTGTGGTAATTATGCGAAAACGACTCAAAATAATAATATTTTATTATTATTTCGTTTTATTATCGGGCTAACGGGTACAACGCTTTGTCGTTAAATATGTCCAACAACTACTATTTCGACACCAAATCTCCATAAAGCTTATCCTTTACTTCTTCAAATAAATCGACACATTGATAAAATATATCAAAAACTTATAGAATTTACTTCTTTCGCCTTGCATTAAGTTTTCAAGTAAAATAACTATAATTTATTAAATTATAAAAAAAACTTTATCTCTTTTAGCAAAATTCTAAGTATATAATTCTTTTTCGAAAATTCGGCATGACCCGTACGTCTTTATGACTTTTTTCCAAGGTATTAAACCATAACCCAAAACATTTTCCGCAAAACTTGTCATTTTCCGACAACATTTTCAATACAATTTGTCAAACCATAGCGACATAATCCCCTTTTATCCGACAAGAATCCCTTTTGGTTCAACACAATTCCATAACTCCATTTACTCTTGTTATTGGGCCCTAAGGCTCATTAAGGTCTTAAATACTTAGCCCGATAGCAAAAACTTAATCAATATCTCTTTACATAAGCCCCAAAATAGAAATTGAACCTCAATGGGCCTTAGGCCCAATAAGCCAAAATAATAGGCTATAAGCTCATAATTTATATACATCAACCAAAACCAAATTAAGCCATAAGCTTAATATACGTCGAGACTAAATAAGCTCGAAATTAATAAGCCAAAAGAATAAGCTAAAACCAAGTGGATCGAGCCTGACTTGGCACTCAAACTGAAACAAACAAACGCACCCTTAAATGGGCCGAAGTCCACTCGGCGTTGGGCCGAGACAAAACGAACGAACCTGTTGGGAAATACAAGTCAGAAGGTCAAAGTACTGCTAAAGTTGAAGGTCAAAGTACTGTCTGCTTAGTATGAAAAAGTCAAAGTACTGCCTTTAATAAAGGAACTTTAAAGGATTATTAGTTAAACGGTTACATTAGTAATTATCAAGTAATAGTTGTATTAATCATGTAGTAGTTACATTAGTGATTAGTATTAATTAGTATTTGTGTCATACAAGAACTGTACACCTACTAGAGTTATCCTTACGCTTATAAAAGGATCTCTAGGAAGGCATTAGAAGGACACAAGAAAAAGCATTAGTTAGAAGTATTAGAGATAAGTATTGTATTAGGGATCTGCAAACTTAGGCAGATTCAAGGTGTGATAATACAAATCGTTTGTTAAATCATTGTGTGTTCTTCTTGATACTGTTAACTAGTTTCCGCATAGTTGATAGTATTACATCAGTGTTTCATTGTTACTGACTTGGATTTATTCAAGGAAGTAACATCCTTTACAGGCTAAAGGCTTATTATACTAAGGTATATCGATCCTACAAGTGGTATCAGAGCTTGTGTAGAGACTCTGATCTAGAAGAACTTTAATCATTCGAAATCTTTCCAAACTCTAAAAGATGTCTGAAGCTGAACCTATCCCTCCCACCTCATCAGTCACTGCACTAAGAATCCCAATGATCAAGAAGGGTGAATATGACCTATGGTCCATGAAGATGCGACAGTATATTGCCATCACTGATCATATACTATGGGATATAATCACCAATGGAGACCAAGCCACAACTGATCCTGTATCCTCGTCAGGTCCAGTGTCTGCACCAAAAACTTCGCTTGCTGCTAACGCAAGAAGAAACAATGAGAAAGCTCTTAACATATTGCTTTCTGCAATACCTGATAGACATCTTCTCAGTTTTCATGATGCTGAAGATGCAAAAACTTTATGGTCAGCCATAAAAGCAAGATTTGGAGGTAATGAAGCATCAAAGAAGATGCAAAAGAATCTTTTGAAACAACAATTCGAGACGTTTACTATCGGATCTAGAGAAGAGCTAGATTCAGCATACGAAAGGTTTCAGAACATTCTTAGTATGCTTGAATTATATGATGCTAAAGTGTCCCATGAAGATGCGAATTTGAAGTTTCTAAGAAGCCTACCATCTGTGTGGCATGTAGTTGCTACAATGATTCGGGGACAACCTGGATTGGATGAATTGGAGTTTGATGATCTCTACAACAACTTGAAGGTGTATGAGCATGAATTGAAGGGTGTTTCAAATTCAAGCTCACAAAATATTGCTTTTCTGTCCACTGAAATCAAAGGCAGTACTTTGAAACAAAGTACTGCTGACCCAGAAAATATCCCAAAAGGATATACTCAGGCTGCCTCAAGCAAGGTGCAAACTGCTCCTAACTGTGCTTCCCACTCAGATGAAATCATATGTTCTTTCTTTGCTCAACAAGCATCTATGCCTACAACTCATGATGATGAAGACCTGCTGCAAATTGATGAGGATGCTATGGAAGAAATTGACATTCGATGGCAGGTGGCTATGATAACTGCAAGGATAAGGAAGTTTATGAGAAAAACAGGAAGACCCATTGACCTCAAGCCAAAGAATGGGATCACTTTTGACAAGTCAAAGATTGAATGCTTTAATTGTCAAAAGTTGGGTCATTTTGCTAGGGAGTGCAGATTTGCTAAATATCAGGAAAACAGAGCAAATGGTCGTAAGGAAAAGAAGATTGTGGCTATTGAAGATTCAAACTCAAAAGCCTTGGTGGCAACAGACAACAATGAAGAAATTGACTGGACCAAGGAATTTGATGCTGAACCAGTGACATTTGCTATGATGGCACTGACTGAACTTGAAGAAGATGATTGGAGCATGGAGATTGATGCAGAACCTGTGCACTTTGGACAAGATGGACTTGGTGATTTTGACTGGAGCAACAAAGCTGATGATACACCAGTGTCTCTAGCCTTGATGGCTACAAACTCAGAGGTACCTTACTGTTCCAAATGTAGTAAATCTTATAAACAGTTGCTTGAAAACTATCAAACTGAAAGAGACAATTTTCAAAAGGCTAGGTCTGAAATTCTAGGATATCAAATGAGCTTAGAGTCATTAGAAGTCATACTTAAAACACATGAAAAGAATGAATATGCATGGGGTGATAAGTATGAACAGATGGAATATGACTTAAAGATAAGGGATTTGAAACTAGAAGAAAAACAAAAGGAACTAGATCAAGCCTTAAAAGAAAGAGATGATTTCAAAGTAAAACTTGAAAAATGGACAAATGCTTCTGTACTTCAAAATGAAGTCCTAAACAAACAAAGATATTTGTCTGATAAATCGTGTATAGGATTTGGGGTTGAGTCTAGTAGTGTGGATAGTGACAATTCATCTGGGAATACAAATTCGACTGAATTTTTGTATTCAGACTTTCAAAAGGCAAAAGGATTCCATGCAGTACCTCCACCTACAGGTACTGTCATACCACCTAGGGCAAATGTCTCTTTTACAGGGATAGATGAACTAGCCATTAGGAATAAGGTCCTTAATCAAGAGAATACAAAGTCTAGTCAACCAGAAATTGATAGAAATAAAGTCATAATTGAAGATTGGGTTGATAGTGATGATGAAGAGACTGTTTTAAACTCTTCCGAAATTCAAAAGAAAACTGTTTTTAACTCAGAAAATAGTGAAACATCTTTTGAAAATAGGTCACCAAACAGTCAAAACAGTGTTGGTCAAAGATCTAGAAAAACGGGTCTTGGGAACAAAGGGGGTAAATTATGTTATGTATGTTACAGTCCTAATCACCTAATCAAGGACTGTAATCTACATGAAAGAACCTTCAAACAAACCCAAACTCATAAATCTAAGGGAACACAGAGAACATCAACTAGAAGTATTAGAGATTAGTATTGTATTAGGGATCTGCAAACTTAGGCAGATTCAAAGTGTGGTAATACAAAAATGTTTGATTAATCATTGTGTGTTCTTCTTAGTACTGCCAACTAGATTCCGCATAGTTGACAGTATATCAGTGTTTCATTAAGGAATATCAGGGACACAAGACCAGTTTGGAATAACATCCAAAGGGTGAACCATAGTAACTTCTCAGGAAACTCTAGGTATCCTCACCAAAGGAAGTCTTTTATCCTATCAGCAGTACTTACAAGGGAAGGGTTGAAAAGTACTGCCAGACCAAGAAAGACACAAACAGTACCTTCAAAAAGTACTGCCAATGTGTTTCATCAAGGTACTGCTAGACCTAGAGTACCACATGCAGTACTTTCACGAAGTACTGGTAGACCTTATTATCCAAGGATGGATAATAGAAGACCTAGAACCTCAAGTTATTCACCATCATCAAGGTCTTCTACCACAAGGACTCCTCACAGACCACAAAGACCCAAGAAAATTATGAAATCTATATGGGTTAAGAGAGGAAGTACTGTTGGATCACAAGCAGTACTTCCACAAAATGTCAAAGAAAGTGCCATGATCAATTCAAAACAAGCATGGAGACCAAAAGGGGCTTATCTAGATTCTGTGAATAGGGATAATGGATCTTACACACTCAAGCAATTTGAGTATGTAACTCCATTAGGGGTATCCAAGTCAGTTATGACTTGGGTCCCTAAAAGAGTCTAATTCTTTAACTTGTTTGTACAGAGCAATCCAGAAGAAGATCTCAAAGATTATGCTATTATTGACAGTGGATGCTCTGGAAGTATGACAAGAGACAAGGACAAGCTGTCAGATTTTAAAGAATTCAAAGGTGGTTTATGTGGGGATGCATTTGGAAATGACATCTAAAGGAGGAAGATCTAGGAAAAGCGAACCATCAAGACATCATGCTCTAGGACTTGAGGAAAGGTCAGCTATGTGGAGGAGCTTAAGTTCAATCTCCTTTCTGTTTCTCAAATCTGTGATAAGAAGCACAATGTCCTCTTCACTGATAAGGAGTGTCTTATCTTATCTCCAAAGTTTAAGTTTGTTGATGAAGATCTGGTGATACTTCGAGCTCCTAGAAAGAATGATGTATACAGTCTGGACTTAAAGAATATTATTCCTTCTGGAGGAATAACTTGTTTGGTTGCAAAGGCAACAAAGGATGAAGCTGTCTTATGGCACAGAAGATTGGGGCATGTCAACTTCAAGAATATTAACAAGTTGGTTAAAGGCAATCTGGTTAGAGGTTTACCTTCAGAACATTCAAAGCTTGATCATTTCTTGTCTGGCATGTAGAAAGGTAAACAGCTCAGGGCTTCTTGCAGAAGATTGAGGAAAGAACAGTCAGTGAACCTCTAGAATTGCTCATATGGATTTGTTTGGACCTGTTTCAGTGGAGTGTAAATAGGAAGCAAGTAATGCTTGGTGATCACTGATGACTGTAGTAAATTCTGTTGGGTGTTTTTCTTGGTTACAAGGATGAGGACATATGATTTGCTTCATTGATTTATTGTGGGGTTAGTTAAACAAGCTAGGACATAAAGTGAATACCATCAGGTGTGACCATGGATCAGGTTCACGAATCGATTAATGAATGAGTTTGTGCCAGAAAAGGATTCAAGAGAGAATATAGCATTGCAAGGACTCCACAGCTCAAATGGTGTCCGCAGAAAGAAAGAATAGGTACTCTCATTAAGTTGTAGAACTATGTTGCAGACTCCTTCACTATACTATTCAGATTTTGGGCTAAAGCAGTCAATACTGCTTGTTATGTGCTTAACAGAGTATCGGTGACTAAACCTCAAATGAAGACTCCTTATGAAATTTTGATGGGCAGATCTCCTAACATCAGTTTCATGAGACCTTTTGGATGTCCTCTGACTATACTTAATACCCTAGATCAATTGGGTAAGTTTGATGGCAAGTCAGAAGAAGGTTATCTGTTGGGATACTCTACTAACAGCAAAGGTTTTAGAGTCTATAACAGAGTCACAAGAAAAGTTCAAGACTATCTTCATGTAGATTTTCTTGAAAATCAGGAGAATCAAAAAGGAAAAGGTCCTGATTGGATGTTTGATCTTGATCTTCTAACTCCTTCCATGAATTACATACCTGTAAGGAAAGAAAACTATGCTAATTCAGGAGGGAAAGTATCAACTTTTGATGATGTTGAAGATGACCAGCAGTTCATTGTTCATGGTCCAAGCATTCATACAGCTCAGCCTATGCATTCAGAGGAACGTACTGCTGACAAAGAAGTTCCATTGTCCTCTGAGGAACAAGCTCTACATGATGAGCTTGTAAGTTTGATGCATCAAGAATCTATTGCTAAAATTCATAATGATGCTCAAAGGAATGCTTTTGAAAAGGAAAAGAGGAGAATAGCACTTGAAAAGGGAAAAGAGTGTGTCGACAGTACTTTCACTCTAAGTACTGCCAACACACCTTCTCAAAGTACTGGCAATACACCTACAGATTCTGATGATGATACTCCAAAAGCTGGTGTTTTCTCTACAAATTCTTTTGATGATGAAAATACAGACACTGAGGAAGGTGGAGCGGCTGACTACAACAACATGGATCCTACCATTGATGTCACCTCTACTCCTACACTTAGAATTCATAAGAATCATCCTCAGAGTCAAATTATTGGTACAACGTACTGCTGGGGTTCTAACCAAAAGAAAGCTCAAAGAAAGTGATTCTGTCCAACATCAAGCATTGCTGTCTTTCATATACAAGCAAAACAGAACTAATCACAAAGATCAGCAGACATGCTTGTTTGCTTGTTTGCTTGTTTCCTATCTCAAGAGGAACCCAAGAAAGTCTCTCAAGCCTTAGCAGATGAAAGTTGGGTTGAAGCGATGCAAGAAGAACTACTTCAATTCAAGCTACAAGATGTATGGGTACTATGTGACTTACCAGATGGCAAGAGAGTGATTGGAACTAAATGGGTTTTTAGAAACAAGAGGGATGAACGGGGTACTATTATCAAGAATAAAGCACGACTGGTTGCACAAGGGTACAGAAAGTGGAGGTGTGGATCTATGATGGAAGTGTTTGCACAGTTGCCAGAATTGAAGCAATCAGACTCTTTTTGGCATTTGCATCTTTCATGGGCTTTACTGTCTATCAAATGGATGTCAAAAGTGCATTTTTATATGGCAACATCACAGAAGAGGTGTATGTAAAACAGCCTCCAGGTTTTGAAGATCCTGCTCATCCAAACAAGGTCTACAGAGTAGTCAAGGCACTTTATGGCCTACATCAAGCCCAAGACATGGTATGAAAGACTTTCCACTTCATCTTTTGAAGCATTGCTATAGGAGAGGGGCTATTGATTAAAATCTATTTATGAAGAAGGAAGAAGAAGATCATGTTGGTACAGGTATATGTAGATGATATTATCTTTGGATCTACCAAGTCTTCTATGGTGAAGGATTTTGAAGAGCTTATGCAAAAGGAATTCAAGATGAGTTCAATGGGTGAACTCACTTTCTTTTTGGGGCTTCAAGTCAAGCAAACTACTGCTGGTATCTTTCTAAGTCAAGACAAATATGTGAAAGACATTCTCAACAAATTTGACTTTAGAACCATTAAGCCAGCATCTACCCCAATTGAAGCTCATAAATCTTTAGGAAAAGATGAAGAGGGTGAAGAAGTTGATGTCCATCTTTATAGGTCTATGATTGGATGTCTCATGTACTTAACTGCTTCAAGACCAGACATAATGTTTGCTGTTTGTCTGTGTGCAAGATTTCAAGTCACTCCAAAGGTTTCTCACCTGCATGCTGTCAAAAGGATCTTTAGGTACCTCAAACATCAACCAAAATTGGGTCTATGGTATCCTAAGGACTCTCCTTTTCATTTAGAAGCTTTTTCAGACAGTGACTATGCTGGGGACAATCATGATAGACGATCAACTTCAGGAGGATGTCAATATCTTGGAAGAAGACTAGTCTCTTGGCAATGCAAGAAACAAACAATTGTGGCTATATCATCTACAGAGGCAGAATATGTAGCAGCTGCAAGTTGTTGTGCTCAGGTACTTTGGATGCAAAATCAACTGCTTGATTATGGATTTAATCTATGAACCTGAACTCCATATAGACAATGAGCTAACCAACATCCAATACCTCCCATAATACCAACCCCCCACCTCCACAACCTCAACATCCATCCAAAACTCTCAATAACATTCCTCTTCACCAACAATATTTCCCTAACCACATAATCCCATACTCATAAAAACACCCCCCCTTCAAATAATCTCGCTCAAACCAAAAAATTATTACCACAAAATTTCTTCTCCACCCACTACCCAAATCTTTCTTTACAACACCATACCCTACCATTATAACCCTATCCTACAAAAATTAACTCCCCTAACAAATTCCTCACAACTACCAAAATCTTTCTTCACATCCTCAATAACCTCTAAAACCATCAATCTTATCACAAAATCCCTATCATTTAATATTATTCCCAAATCTATTCCAACATTAACATAATCCCTACCATCAACTCTACACCCACTACCATCACTACTACTCCCTACCATCAACTCCTCCACCATACCATAACCCCCTACTTACCCCTTTCACCCCACTAAAAATCTCACCCCATTAAAAACCCACTTACCCAAACACTAAACCCCCCTCCCACACCCACCACCATCCCAAATCAACAACACACCAAAACAACAAAACACCCCCCAAAACCAACACCCCACTCCTCCCACCCAAACCACACCCATTCCCCAAAAACCTCCCCCTAATACCCCCCCCCCCCATCAATAATACATTCTCCTCCATCCCACCATCTCAAACCCCCTTCACCATCAACACAATCATTTACCACCCAACCCCACCACTAATAACTAATAACCATCACACACTTACCCATTCTACCCCCAAAATTTACCTCCAAACACCAGTCGATCACAAGTCACCACCATACCCTCCTACAGCAGACGTGAACATGTCTGTTACCTATTAGTCTCTAAGACCGCCTCAACATGTCAAGAAAGATGTCCATAAACTCTCTGACCGTACTCATATACCCCCAGAAGTCTCTGTATTGTATCACGTAATCCACATGTATGTGTGATCTGTCCCTCCGAAGTGAATCCTGAACTCACAGTGAGAGAAGATCTCCTCTACACAGTGTGTAAGACACTGCTCCATTACAGAGAATGGTGTCACATACAATTGTGTGTGTGTGTCCCTCTTGCCACCTAGTCCAATGAGACATCTTTACCAAACTCCCCCCAACCAAACACCCCCCATCAACAAGATATCCATTGCTAAATTTACTGTAAGTGTTGTGTGTCCACCGAGTCATCTATAGTATACCATTGTCCTCATACTCTCAGTAAACCTACCAATAAAGAAACTATCATTGTCTAGTTATCTTGTGTACACTACTCTATACTACGCTCCCAGAGAGATTTCCCCCCCCCCACACATCCACTCCTCTCCTCTCCTGAATGATTTTGAGTCTGACTCTCGCTCTGTTCCTCCGTGTAACCCCAAATCACAGCTGAGAAAAAATCTCTGAATATCATGTTCATAATTGATACGACTTTTATCTGAAGACTGCTACAAACTCCTCACACTCCATGTTCTCACATCAGAGATCTGTCGCATGTGTGTATCACAAAATAATGTCTGTCTCAGTTGATATAGAGAACTCCTCACTCATAGACAAGTGATATTGTGTGATCGCTTACTACACTCATCCCCCCAAGACTATGCAGATTGTGTGACATAGAGACCCCCTCTATCTACCACTGAGCCCAGAGTGTCAATACACGCAATATAGAATGTGTGTCGATAAGAGAATAATACACATCACATCAGCTACTTAGATGAGGTTGCTTATGCCACAAAACGAGATCTCACTCTACGTAATATCTTAGTCACAAGAAGCGATATTAGACTATGAGAGACCCTCGTATACATCCATAATCTTCTCACACTCCCCCCCCTTCCATCTGTATTTTGTCAAAGGTATAAAACTATCTCCACTCATGATAACTCCAGCTCTGTCTTTCTTGTCTCCTATATACATGTATCTGACAGTGATAGGTGTGTGACACACGCCCATTCTCACTCACGATCTAACCATCCACCCTATATCGCCCACACCACACAACATGGAACGAAACTCGTAGTCCACCACCCCATTGTCATCCGGTGTCACGTTGTTCCTCTACTAGTGATGAACATCCCTAGAGAGTTCCCTGCACCTGTTATATCGTCCCCGCTTAGAGAGCGATACTAGTCTCATACGTTTCACCACTCATATGTGCCTCAGCTTAGTTACCTTGTATTTAGACTAGATTCCAACTGCCTCCAATCCCGTAGCATATAGCCTCTGTACTAATCCACATCCATCTAAGTACTGTTATTCGTCACACAAAATACCGTTTGAACGTGTTAGCAATATAGGTGCAGACACGAAGAACCCCCCAACCTCTAACATCCTCTACAATAGAGTGTGCACAGATAGATAACTTACACACAATCCTACAACTCTCTACTAAATGATTAGAGACCTCACATCAGTCCCAACCTATCGTCTTTGATAATCTTTCTTCAAAGTCATAGTGTCACAATACACAATTAAGTCTCAACATCCTCTATTTCCATATAGATTTAGTCTACCCCATGTCTCTCTCTGTGCTCACACCCTAACACTAAACAATACTCCATCCTCCCCCCCCTTAAATCACCATCACCGTCACCCTTCCCATCCCCCTCCCCGATACCCATGTCTCCAAACATATCCTCAATGATGTCACTATCCACTCCATGAGACTTAAACATACCAAAACCTAACTCATAAATCAAATATTATGAAGTGTGTGTGCCTAGTCATGTGCACAGATCAGAATCTTCCCTCCCTGTGATCACGCATGCTCAACAGCACCACACTAATGTGTGCATGATCGATAGAGTCACTGACTGTGTCACTAACCTCCTATACAACTCCTAACCACAGACATAGCGTATCATTTGTGTAGTAATGTCACCTTCAAAGATCTGGAACACTATGACGCCAGAATGTGACGTAGTCTACCCTCTCAGCAAACCAGATCCCCTCATTCTAGTAAGTAAACAAACGATCACCTGTCCTTGCACCAAACAAAATCCCAGTGCTACAATAAGAGACTCTCCTCACCTTAGACAGTCACATGAACACCCTTGTATCTACACCATAGATTCCTAGATCTTTCTATAGTTGCTGACATATGTCAGTTATACTTGTCAAGTGTGTGTTGCTGTGCCAGTGTGTGTGTGCTATCAGTATCTCCCCGCTAACATATGTTGTCATGTTGTCTCCCTTCTGTAACCTTAGTGTATCTCCTACGTGTCATAGCTTAGTGAACCAGTTCTCCTGTTGTGTATGTGTGTGCACTACTGATGTTCTCTGTGTCCACATGACGCCCACTCTACGTGATACTTATGTTCCATGCCATAGACAGTACGACTACAGAATCTTGGTCACCCCTCTAGTCTCACACCAACCAATCTATATGTCCATCGATCGTTCAAGATCTCGTAACTCAGCACCATGTAACTTGAATTCCTGAGACGCAACCCTAATCCCTCCTCACACTTCTACTTGACTGTGTGTCCGTCCCTCTAAAGAACCCGCAACATGATCCCCATGAATCGCCTCACCAGTTAGAATCAAGATTCACAGAAACTAAAAATCTGTGTCTGTGTGTCTAAGAACCACCAATCTGTAGATCACAGAGTGCGCCTCAGTGTTGAATCTAGAATAAACAGCTGATACAATGACCAAAAGATAACCAAGAAAACTCACTCCCTACACATTCTCACTGTAATCCAATTAATTGACACGTGCCTCTCTATCCATCCTATAAATCGCTCAGTCCTCACTGTAATGTTGCTTAATCTCGTATCTCTCTCCCTGCCACCTCGTATCCCTTCCTTTCACGTGTTCAGCGATGGATCCCCCCCCTCATGATCACTAGCGTAAAGAATCCAGACTCAGATTAGTCTACCGGTATCTACCTGCATATGTGTGTCGTGCACACCTAAGATTGTGCCCGTCTCACAGTCGCTCCTATATGTTCTACCGTTCTCGTGCTCTTCCTGAAACTGTGTATATCTATCCAGAGAGATCCCAGTGTCTGTCATCGACTTGGTCGTGATCAGCACTTCTGCCTACTCCATCCCGTGTCCCCTCACTGATCTGACAGTGTCTCATGTCCACAACCACTGTGAACGTGCCCGTAATCTCTCTCCCTGCGTTAATAAGTGACTCCCAGTGGTAGAGGTCTCCTGTAGTGTGATATATATATACACCTCACAATCCAGTTGCTCCTAGCTGTCAGTTCTTACACCATTGTCCCATAATCTAAGTCTCTCTCTCTCTGGTGCTCACCTTCATCTGCTTACATGCCTAGTGTCCAAGTCAGTCCCCCCCCTAAGAACCTCACTATAGCAATCATCATCACCCTCTGCTCATATAAGTTCCACGCTAAAGATAAAGTTAACATCGGATCTTCACCATGAACTTCTGACTACAGATACAACATTCCTCTCTGCTATCACATCAAGTGATCGTCAGCTAATGTTCAAGATCACAACCATCTATGTTGATAGATCAATTGTGTGTATCACACTGTGTTATCCTCACACTTGTCACACATTCATAAGTGTGTACTGTCAATGTCCATCCGTCAATCCCCTTTCATAAATCCTTGCCCTCTGTGTCAGCATCTCCTCTCTACCATAGATGTCAAGATCCGACTATGATGACTTCCCTCTAGAGACCGTCACTCACCCTCCTGTAGAGACCAGAAAGTGCTCTTTGTACTCTCGCTCTCGCTCTCGTCTGCCTTCCAATCTGATCAGTCTGTCAACCGATCTCCCTCATATGAGAGTCGAGAGATCTCTGTAGATGTCGATTCATACAAAGAGTCCTCCTGTAACCATCACCATCCCTGTGAACTTTCTGTACCTGCACTGCTAGTGTCCTAGAGTGTCTATGTCTAGAGACTGTGCATGTACACCTATGAAGATGATCCCCAGTCACTCTACTCTGTCACTACTGTGAATAATGAATACTACAACACAGCCTAATGTCACCATACAGTATATGAATCGTATGTTGAATATCATGTGCCTACTCACAAACTAGACCAAACATTGCAGGTGTGACGTCCACAGATCATGTGTAAACTTATCAGAAACGACTATCGCACCACGTATGGAGACTAGTCATAACTACTTATAACTCTGATCTGAGAACCCCCATGTCCACCTGTGAAATAAGATGCACGTCCCTCAGTCCGCCTACGCTACAAAGTGACGACTCCTCACCTGTCAGAGTAGTAGTGTACTACATCTTGTCGAGTCTATAGTACATAGAACACGTCATCTCACACATAAGTGTAATGTAGTGATTCGATATGTGACGTGTCCCCTTAAGTGCGTCATGTAGAGATCTATAACAGAATTTCCTGTGCTAGTCCTGAAACACTTGTGAATGATCTGTGTCTACCCTTGTGTGTGTCTATGTCATGTGTTGTGCTCGATCTCATCTACTCATGTCTCTACATATCCCATCTAGATACTGCTGTCATAAATGGCCCAGAAGTACTAGACTCTGGCACCTGTGACAACATTCATTCACTCCTATATCTCCTCTCATCTTTGTAGATACAACAGTTCCTCAAAGGATATCCTCATATTGTAGGAGGTTACCCATCATGACTAGACCTATTAGCATCAGAGAACTGATGTGTCAGTATGCGTAAGTGACTATGTTGCAATGATTCCCAGCATCGAAATATGAGTGCGTAATTAATGTGTGATCTGATCATCTAACTGTAGACGATCAAATGCTTACACCTGTGTGTGTGCATCTAGTATCTCGTGTGTCAGACCGATTCCTCAGCTGTAGATAGATGTGTGTGCTAAAACCACACCATTATATATCATCAATCAAGATTGTGTACTTTTTTAAGCAGATCTCGCTCATACTATCTATCCTAGTATCTGTTTGTGGTACTATTATGTCATATCATTATATGATATATGTTCTGAGAGTCTAGTGTGTATTAAGAGAGTGATGTGTGGAAGTGACCTGTTGGTGTAGAGGGACTAAAGTACTCTATGATAAGAGTATGAGTGAGTGAGTGAGTGTGATGTAGGTTGTGTAAGTGTCTATATCTCAAATTATTGTTTACTAATAGTAATACGCGTGTTGTTAGAGTTTTGTGTGGAGAAATGAAGAGTATGTGTTTGATGTTGAGATGTAGATGATAGATTAGATAATATGATGAGAGGCTGTGTGTGGTAATAGTATAGTGTACTTCAAAAATCCAAAAGGAGACTGCCTGAGAAAGTGAATAGACGATTAACAATCAATGTTGTTGTTTTTACCTCGGATAGTGTGTGCTAGGGTTGAGAAGCTATCCGTATAACCGCTGACATATATCATACTCAGAGAAGATGTAGAGAGAAGCTATATGAGTACGCTTGCGTGTGTGTGTCTATGACGTGTTAGTGAAATTTGAGTTGGTGTATTGTTTCGCTCGCCGCTAGAGAGAGTGTGGTGATACTATAGTATATGTTGTTGGGATATAATAGACGTGTTTCGCTACTAGTTGTCTGGTGTGAGTGGATATGGTGAGTGTGTGCGCGTAGAGAAGAAAAAATCTTGTGATAGAGCAGGAGTTGGTTCTTTCGAGTAAAGTCGGTTATGGTATAAGAATCCTATCTTTTCATTTTATATTTAATACGTAATGTTTATTCGTTAGGTGTTTTTTTATTTTGTCGTGTGGTACGCTTGTTGATTTTTTCTGTAGTCTTGTCTGTGGTAGTCTAGACATCTGTAGTTATGTTCTTGATTCGACCTACGCGAGTTTCAAGGTGTTTACTTCAATTTGACGGTTTGAGTGCGTTCTAATGCACTCAAGTTTTCTCCAGCAATTGTTGAGAGATGATCAGAAGTTTGACTTATAGTGAGAGCGCTTCTGCTCCGAGAGACGCCTTGATTCGAATGGGCTGTTCTCCGTTTGCGCAGTACTCAAACTACCTCTCCCCGTTTATAGTGGTTGCCTCTATAAGTGTCTTCGACAAGACGTCCTCTCAGTCTCGTGAGAATTCTATACGATGACTTCTCAACTCTTGTAGTCTGAGACAGCACACTCAGTCTCCTCCGGACGTGGGAGCAATGTGTTGTCTCACAGAACGAAAGGAAGAATAAACTAGAGTTAGTGCAGGACCTCTGTCTGCGCACCCAGTGCATCGAATCCTACTGGATACATACGCCCCTTTGTCCTTCGAGAGCTTTTCTCTCTAGCACCACCCCGCTGCGCGCTGCTAACAACTATCTCGACTGATTTTCATCCCTCTATCCCTACTCCTCGTAAGATCTTTACTGTTCCATGTCTACGAACTCGTAAATAGCTAAAAGCCCTACCTAAGCCACCGCCATCGATGATCCCACCTGTCGCCTATTCTTTAGGACTTAAAATCAGGTTACTATCGACGTTTCATCACGAATTCTTCTAAGGTTGCTAAACCCCTTGCTTCACTGACGCAGAAGATTCGGAAGTATGAGTGGGTCAAGGAACAAGAGGAGGCTCTTTTAGGAGTCGTGTTAAGGGACAAATTTATGTGATACACCAATATTGTCATAGCCTGATGGATCTAAGAGTTTGTAGTTTACTGCGACACGTTGAATCAAGGATTAGGTTGTGTACTCATGCAAAGAGGCAAGGTAGAGAACGCGACAGCAGAAATGCTGCGTAGCCTGGACCAACTAATGGAAAGGAAGGAAGGTGGAGGTATGTATTTATTATGGGTTCCATTAATAGGTGATGTAAGGACATTAATGATGACAAGGCTCATGCATCAAGGTAATTGGTACCTTTGAGATCGGATAAACATTACTATGGACCTTTAAAGTATGATGTGTGGCATGCTTTGAAGAAAGATATTGCTACCTACGTTAGCAATTGTTTGAATTATTTAAAGGTGAATGCTGAAACATCAAAGACCTTCAGGTTTATTGTAACAACTAGAGGTACCCGAGTGGAAGTAGGATATAATAACTATGGACTTTATTACAAGGTTGCCAAGATCAAAGAAGAGGGTATGATACGAATTGAGGTAATAGTCGATAGAATACTTAGGTATTCCCATTACTTGTAGTTAGTAAAGTTTTTAAAATGGGAGAATTTGGCCCGAGGACTTTATAAATATGAATAGTAACAAGGCATGAATGTGCATGTGTCAATCATCCTCAGATCGTGTGGAAGATTACTTCACGGCTTTGGTAGACATATGTAGAGGGCATTAGAGACAACGGCTAAAACATGAGTACTGACTTATCATCCGTCAAACGGACCGACAAGTAAGACGTACCTTTAAGACTTTAATGGTATATGCTGAGAGAGCGTGCGTGTTGATGTTTTGGTGGCAATTTAGGATACTCTCCACCCTTAACTGGGTTTTTTCTATAATAATAATTATCATTCGAGTATTCGACGTGCTCCATTTGAAGCACTATTTGGAAGGAAATGTAGGTCGCCATTTTATAGGCTGAAATTGGAGGAAATAGTTGTTTTTGGTTGGTGTCGAGTTGGTAAATGAGACAAACCGACAAGGAGAAGCATAAAGCGGTAGTTTGAGTGAATTTTTTTGCAAAAAAAGAGCTATGTTGGCAATATGTGTAAACATTTAGAGTGGAAGTTGGTGATAAAGTGATGTTGGAAGTGTGTCTTGGAAAGAGTATTGCATTTTGGAAAGAAAGGATTGTTAGCACCAAGATATGTGGGACCATTTAAAGTCATTAAAGGGATCGGTCCTATGGCCCTTTTGACTAAGATTGTCTCATTATTTTCTGTAGGATATTTGATGTGTTTCAAAATTTAAAGTAGTATTGGAGGATGCAAGTTACATGTGCATTGTTGAAGAAATTAAGGTAGATAAACTCTTCGTTTTGCTGAAGAACCGTTGAGGATTAACGCTGTTGACGGTTAAAAGTTTGAAGCGTAGTAGGATTCCGATGTTAAGGTCATTGGAACTTGAAAGCGAGTCAATGAGGATTTCATAAAACCTGTCTCCACATTTGATTGTGAGCTCAGCTATCGTTGGAAAGTAATAAGTAAAGTCAGGGACACATAGGGTCATTGGCAGACCTTTAGTGACCCTGAATGTTCCGAGATGGTTAGGTTAATGTTACTATTTTGATAAAACTCAAAGCGAGCTGATTCTTTCAAAAAGTTGAGCTTTGTAACAACTCATACTTAGTTCCAAAGACAGTTCTTGTTTGACTGACGTTGGGGGGGTTAAGGTTATGAATGACGTTGTTTACAAATTAAGTTTTGACGAGTTTCCTCGATGAAGAGTGGATGTTCATGTGAGTTGGATCGGATGTTTAATTTTTGCTTAGGAGTTGTTATGTTGCTTTAGTACCCTTTATGGCTATAAGCGGAAGTTGTGAGCAGTAGGTTTTCCGATTGTCAAAGTTTAAATTGAGATTCAAAGTGTGGCCTTAAGTTCTCGTGGGAACATAAGGACCATATGAAAGCTAAGTATACCTAATTGTTTGTTGATGATGATGTTAAACCTATTAGTTAAATCTCGGGATGAGATTTCCCTAAGGATGGGATATTGTGGTAACTGTGCTTTGAGCAGGTTAGTCAAATCGTTAGTATTGATTTGAGTTTCATTATGTGTTATAATAATTATGTAGTTATGTGATTTATGTGTGTTGGTTATCATCCCCATGAGCCTGATCGTCTCATTGGATTGAGTATATGGTTATTGGGCATTCATTTTGTTCACATTTTAGTGATAATGGAAAATGATGGTAATGTTTTTATTTATGTGCGTTGTATGTATTTTATTTGTATCATTCAATTTGCGAATAAAATGTATATTTCTATTAATAGTCTTTTGTGAAGCAAAATTATGTATCATATGTATCAGCTATAAATGATGGCGTATCAAGTTTTTTTATGGTTGTACATCAATTTTTATGTATAAGATTTAATTTTATGTATCTACTATTAATTAAATCACATATTAATTAATAGATTCAATAGTTAAGATCACTTCTCATTTTAACAACTTTAAGCTACTACACTACAATAACCCTCCCCATAGCATATATATGGACGGAATTTAATAAAAAATAATTAAAAAATAAAAATAAAAAGAGTATAGGCCGACCGGTTTAGAAGAAAAAGAAAGGAAAAGAAAACCAATTTTAGTTTAAGTGGGATTCTAATTAGGTAATTATCCAAACCATTTTGTAAACAATATAAATACAAACATCTCCTCCCTATTATTTGTATAATCGGCTGAACCAAGCAGAGAAGAAAAAAAAGATTTTTTTTATCAAGATCAATTTGATGATTTAGTGTTTCAAGAATTAAGGATTAAGGTATGTTTATAAACCCTAGTTGTTTAGTTTTCTTTAAAACATGTAACAATTTTGATGATGGATTGGGGTTTATAAAAGATCTGTAAAATTATTGGTTTTGATCTTTAAAAATCATTTTTGGGATGATTAGTGGTGTTAAGCATGTGTAATTAGGGTTTTAGGGTTTGTAAATTCGGAATTTAAAAGCTGGCAGTTTTGAAAGGTCATCTTGTTCAAACCATAACTTGGTCATAAAAATAGCAATGATCAATTTTCTTAAGCCTAAAATTAAGTTCAGAGAGTCTAGTTTCTAAAAATTCCAGCCTCGAAAGGTTTTGAGGTAGGTAAGTTAGTCAAATAATTTTCACAAGAAAAGTTGTCAAAACAGTAAATACGGGTCAGATTTGGGTCAGATTTGGAGGAGTAAAACCCCTACTTAAAATTCAAATTAGGGTTAGCAAAAAACCAGAGGTCATATTTTAGGTGTCTATTAACTCCAGTTCGAATGGCTAGCGATATTTTCTAAGTATTTTTAAGGACGTCAAACTTTTTGGTGTGCGTTCAGATCCGAATTTGAGTGCTTTGTAATGATGAATTTTTATTAAATAGTTCCACTTAGTATTATTTTTTCTAAAAAATCACAGTAGCTTACAACTTATTGGGGATCTATGGGATGTAAGGAGAACCATCAATTAGGTGTTTTAGTATTTTATTTGTGGTCATGAAGTGACTATAAAATTCAACCAGAAACTGTGAAAGTGGAAGTTAATGAATAAGGTCATATATGGTATGAAAATGATATAAGAGATGTATCTAAAGGATTATAAACTTAGTATAAGGTTTAGAAGTCCATTATATGATTGCTACATTGGCTTGGAGATTTAGCCTAATCGAGTGTAACTTGTGTTTTTGTTGTGATTAGATTGTGTGCAAGAGTTTGTCAAGTAGCTGAGCATCTGATGAGTTTCATAGTCCCATTTTACTATGTTTTCTTGGGATGGAAATGATGCAAAATATGTTTTGAAATGTTTTAATTGATGTGATTATGTGGTTTAATTTACGCATGGACTTTTATGAAGCTATTATATGTTGAGGACTGCATGTTGTATGATGTTGCATTGGTTTTCGCCCACTTTGTAGGTATGAGGTTTCGCCTACTTTGTGTGGGCATGATATTGTGCGGATACGGTACCAAGAGTCTGGGATTGGGGATAGCATTCCTCTCCATGACTATATTTTGTGGTTTGGATCGGGGGACACGTTCCGTCCCAATGGTGATTGTTAGTTGCATGCATGCTAGAAGTATAATAGCCAGCTTAATTGTCCTGTCATGTTTTTTTTATAATCACAATGATTGATTTAAATCTTGGATTGGTGTCATAAACCTATGACTCTCACCAACCATTGTGTTGACGTTTTAAGCATCATTTTCAGGTGAGCATTATAAAGGTGTTGAAGTTAATAAAAGTGGCTAGAGAGACCATTAGGATGGCATTGGAAGTTCTCATTTGATTTTGTTTCATAATTGTTTGCATGAATTCTTGAATGCTATTAGGTTTTATAGGGTTGTGATACATTGTCTTTGTATTGATGAGACCCCTTTTTCATTAATACAAGATGCAGTTCCTTTGTTTTCGGTATTGTCATGACACATCATGTCTTTTATATTTAGTTATGCATATAGTGAATCTCTATTGTTGGCACCGTTATGTTGTGATGATATCCATGAAGTTACGCCTCGTGTTTCCGCCTTGGCAGGGTGTGACACCGGGGATGTGGAGGCCGCCCTCAGCGAGGGATTTTGGACTTAGTTTTGACAAAAAAAATTCAAAGAGGAGTGACATTTTAATTTGCATTTCGCGAATTAAAAATGCTTAAGGTACTTCGGATGAAGTATTTAAGTTGTCACGACACGGAATTGAACACGGACTAGAATCGAAACTAGAAGAAAGAGAAGCGGACTCATAAGATTTATGGAATGTGTTCCATCATTCCTAAACCAAGACGTAGATAGTTAAACGATTCACGTGTAAGGGGTTTAGTAAGGATGTCGGCAATATTATCGACGGACGACACTTTTTCGATTGAGATATGTCCTTTCTGGACATTATCACGAAGAAAGTGGTGACGTATTTCGATGAGTTTAGTACGAGAATGTTGCATCGGGTTCTTGCTAAGGTCAATCGCGCCTTTGTTGTCGTACATGACCAAAACGTC
>BQNB010044291.1:20000-44979 GCA_026074375.1 Tanacetum coccineum | reverse complement strand
ATATAAGTAGTTAGTACTATATTAATATATTATTTTAGGGACCTTAAATACTTGATATATTAAATTATTATTTCCTTTAATATTTGGGATGTTAATCGAACGTAAACGAACGAAATAAACGAACATAATCGGACATTCATAATCGGACGTTCACGAACGTAAATAAACGAACGAAGCATTTGTTCACGTTCGTTTATTTAACTAAACGGACCAAAATTCTTGTTCGTGTTCGTTCATTTATTAAATAAACGAACATAAACGAATTTCTCGGCGAACGATTAACGAACGGTTCGCTGAACGTTCAGTTCGTTTACAGCCCTAATAGTAGATGATTATTCAAGATACACTTGGACAAAAAATTTGAAAACCAAAAGCGAAGCTTTTGAGAAAATTTTGAAATATTAAGTAAGAAAAAACAAAATCAACTAGGATGTTCTATAGGTGCTATTAGAATGGATCATGGTCGGGAATTTGATAACGAAATACAATTCGGAGCTTTTTGTAATGCACAAGGCACTACTCATAATTTTTTGGCTCCTCGTACTTCACAATCAATTGGGGTAGTTGAAAGAAAGAATCACACATTATAAGAGATGTCTAGGACTATTTAAAATGAACAATCCATACCTCAAATTTTTGATGCAACGCCGTTGATAATTCAACTTACATTCTTAGTAGAATATTAATCAGACCAATTCTAGGAAATACCCCTTATGAAATATATAGAGGTAGGAAACCTTCTTTAGAATATTTCAAAGTATTTAGAAGCAAGTGCCTCATCTTAAATACTAAAGATTATTTAACCAAGTTTGACCCAAAGTCATACGAAGGTGTTTTTCTAGGATATTCTCAAAATAGCAAAGCTTACATTATTTTAAATAAGCACACTGTGAAAGTCAAAGAATCACTCAACGTGACATTTGATGAAAGCCATCCTCCCACCAAATTATCACCATTGGTTGATGATGATGTTGGTGAAGAAGAATCTATTGAAAATAATATTAAAGTAGTGAATAATAATAATATTGAAGATGACTCCGTAGAAGTTGAAGATGTCGTTAACATTAAAGAGTCTAAAAATCACCCATTAGGACAAGTCATAGGAAATCTTAATCAAAGAACATTAAGATCACAAGCCCAAAATCAAAGTAATTTATTTTGTTTCATCTCGACCATAGAACCTAAGAATGTCAATGAGGCATTAGGAGATGAAAGTTGGGTTGTAGCTATGCAAGAGGAGCTAAACTAATTTATAGCTAACGATGTTTGGGATTTAGTGCCTCTACCTAAGAATCAATCAGTTATAGGAACAAAATGGGTATATAGGAATTAGTTAGATAAAATGGTATTGTGTCTAAGAATAAGGCTAGATTAGTAGCATAAAGGTATAATCAACAAGAAGGTATAGATTATAATGAAAAATACGCACCGGTAGCTAGATTAGAGTCTATTTGAATACTTCTTGCTATTGCTTGTGCAAATGATTTTAAATTATATCAGATGGACGTAAAAAGTGCTTTTCTAAATGGTTTTATAAACGAAGAGGTTTACGTTGCTCAACCTCCGGGTTTTATTAATTTTGAAAAGCCAAATTATGTTTATAAACTCAAAAAGGCTTTGTACGATGATGTGTTGTCGTGTAGGGTCAATTTATTAATTACCAAGTTTTAAATTTGTATTTAGCCGACTTATCCTAAAACAACACTTTAACGGGCAGTGTACCCGATCGGGTGGAGTTTCGTGGTAAGTAGGGTGTCGAACACTAAGAGCGAGGTTGTTAACCTTATAATCTATCAGTATTTTAATTACTTCTATTTAAGTTAATTCTAATTACTTGTTAAATCTATGCTATATACGCTTCTAACGGATATGGGGGGTTTTTATCCTGAGAGACTGACACAGGTTTTATGGTGACAATAATCAATTCTAAACACAATAAACATACAAGAAAACAATCAGAAGATAAAAGAGCGGTGCAAGCCAAATAATAGAAAACTGTATTAGCCATATTAAATCCGATTAAATGTTGGTTTGTTTATTTAGTACAATCATTTCTTATCTCGAAGCGGCATATCATTCTTAAGACTTAGGCAGGACATCATCCTAAGACCTAGACACGTTGAATCCTGTCACAATTAACGCATCCGCATAAAGCATCCGTTTAGCTTAATTATAATCTATTAGGATTAAAGCATGGTGATCTTTGATAATCCCTAGCTATCGGGACCTTACAACTTACGTTATGACGGTGTCTATTTTTTTGGTAGTACACTGTTCGAATCTTTATCAATTATATTAAGGAACATACTTATTGAAACATTTTCGGAGGTACCACATGAAGGTCCAAAACTAAGCTCTTAATTTAAAGCAAATACAGAACGTTATTTGTGTCCTATTGGTCCAATAATATACACATACGATATGGAGAGGCTATATCTAGTATCTAGCTTACTTGTTAGGCGGTAACTAGAACCTAGTGAATGTCTAGGTCGCTTATTCAAAACACGTTAGACAAGTATCATGTGTTAATCATAATTAATACTTTAAACGATAAATTAAGAGCATCGATTTTAAAACAAACCAACTTAATTCTTCATTAAGATGGCTTTAATTACGCCATAGGGTATTAGCCTAATAACCATTGGTTTTTTTTTTACAAGCTCGTGATCAAATAACCAAGTTAAATAAATGTTTTACCGATATGATACCAATAATTAAATGATTACATAGTGTTCTTATAGGAATTACACGGGGTCTTTTTATGGAATCGTGATCGATGCTTGACCTTTGGTTTGCTCTTCTTTTCTTCAGATATTCGTCTTTTATGTGTATGGTATGGGAGAATATGATTTTGCGCACGAGAATACTCATTTTTTGAGTATTCTATTTTATATAGTGTCTGAAAAAGACTAGATTACGCCGTAATGGGCCTTAGCCTATACGGCGTAATTAGGGTGTTTTTTCTTGGACGGTGCGCGCTAAGTTTTATAATCAATAAAATTTAATTCCCTAAATATAAATATCTCCATATCTCTGATAATGTCTTTCCAGTAGATCGGCGTATGCAGTAACGTTAATACGTCGTTTTAGGAATTTGTTTGTACGCGTTCGTTTCGTGTGAAGAGTTTGGGCGCTGATACGCGTTTCTTTTTTCTGGATACGGCGTATTGGTCATACAATTAACAATCTTAAATATCTTCGTTTTATTGCTCTAAAATATGCGCCTTTTTAGCATGTCGTTACAATCACTCCTTTATGACTGCCAAAATAACACTTTTAAGCAATTAAAGTATAAATTCTTGCAATAATATATATAAGTGGTAATTATTCAGAGATAAATTGATAGTATATGTGACGTTATTTGATTGTCATAAAATATCCCCTACTAGAATCCTATTGTAACTTATGTAAACTCAGATTATATTGAAAAATGTATCTCCAACCGAAGTCTTGGATTTTTCTGTTTAAGCACTTATTGTGAATTTATTCAACCTATACGAGCAACCAGCACCTTCACATAAAATGATTGGAAAAACACTCAGATCACTCAATATATCTCTGGTGTAACATTTTAATGGTACGCTCACTTGCGATAGGTCCGTGATCTAGCTCATCATCATATGCTTGGCGAAGGATACAACATTCTCCACCACTAGAGGCTAAGGAGAAATTAAGTCAAAAGAAAATAGGGTTTTTTATTATAAGGCTTTCGGGGTGTTCATTACTAACAATCTTTCCAACGATAGTACCACACCTACAAGTCTCGCTGAATGCACCATATACCGGCCGTAACGATGAAATAGACATGTGTTTTTTGGTTCGATCACATCCTCATTCGAGTTTCACCAGGGTTAGCATGAAGAACGTATAAGGTGACGAATTTCTAGTTAGTTTTTCAATAAATGTATAAAATCCACTTGGTGCTGAATCACACATACATGGCCGTATAAAGGACAGAATAGTCATGCATGGACTCGTATCTTCAACCTCGTTCGAGTAAAACTAAGGTTAACTGCTAGAAAGGGCATAAACAAATTGTTGTTAAATAAAAATTAACAAAACAATTAGAAAAGCTTTGAACATAATAAGGTAGTTGCTTAGTTAAATTTTCCTCCGAATCCGTTCCATGATAAAGACTTAAAATATATACAAATGCCTTGATCATAGAGATGATAAAGACAAACCTAAGTTGGACGTTCCTATAACGGGACAAACTTCTCGAACATCCAAACTTACATACCTTTTACAAAAGTGTGATATCAGACACTTTAAAACAAAACTTACATCGTTGATTTTTATCCAATATCAATGAATAATCGATCCTTCTAAGTATTTCAATCGGTCTAAGTTAGCGAACGACTCATCAATCTTCCTCTCTTTTTTTTGATGCATTTTTTTATTTCCAATTTTTTATATAATTACTTTTTTAAACATAAATCTCGGTGCAATTTCACCGTCTTCACAATCATAATTCATCCGGATAATTTTTCCTTTAACACTTCATCTTCGGACATAATACATAATCGCGAAAGTAGCAAAATACACGAGCTACATATTTTTCCCATTGCATTGTGCAATTTCCTACCTAAACGAGATAGTAAAATTTACTTTGACACAGAAATACAAAACTTTACACAAAAGAAACTAGCAACTTTGATTAAGTATGCTTAATCTATAGGGTAGGCTAAGGTGTAAAGGTGTAACGAAATAGGAAGACTGGTGCGGGAAAATGAAGGAAATGGCTCAACAAGTTTTTATAGGGGAATCTTACTCTTTATATTGAGAGTAAGCAAGGGTTATACGGGGTCTTAAACTATCCAGTTGTATTGTTGTTGTAATTTTTACATACATTTAGGGATTTTTGGTGTATTCCTAGAATAATTTACCAGTTTAACAATGTTTCTTTCAATCTAAGTCCATATATCATCGTTGTGGCTCTCGAGTGATCTATACCAAGCCTAGTTCTTAAGATCTACTACTCAACGACACACTCATAAGTTTTGTGGAATTTTTAGTAAACGTTTGGAAACGGAATAGGATTAATTCTCACAATTTGGCATTAAGGGTTATAGTGCGCGAGGTCATGTAACTAGTAATTTTTACAAAAGTTATGCTAGAAAAAAAAATAATTTGGCAATTTAAGCACATAGCATATTATTTGTAAAAGAAAGGACAAGTAGGCATTTTAATTCTTCATCCCCCTACTTAAATTATACAATGTTCTCGTTGTATAGATAAAACAGATTAAAGAAAATGGGAAATAGAATTAGAACGAGGAACTCCCCTGATATGTTGCTCGGGATGATTCTCTAATTTGAGTTCTTGAGCAAAAGTGTGCAGACAAAGCGTTAGAATGCTCGTCGAGTTCAACACACGTCTTTTTCACGGGTATATTCCTATCGATCGATCTGTTCCTTATGGCATGTCATGCATTAAAGTTTAGAAGACCCCCAAAAGTGCAATTTATCGCGGTTATAAAGTTACAATGCAAAGAAAACAATTAAACACACATGTTGTACAGGGATCAATACGCGTATCCTAACCCTAGTATACGTCGTATGGTTCTGTAAATAACAATATTATATTATTTTGAGTACTGGAAATTAAATTACAGACTGTATCTTCCAGTAGTCAATAGCCGTATCCAGAGTGGGTTTAGTTTCATTACGTACGTTATGGAGTGTCTGGGAGACAGTCGTGCAAAACAATTTAAAAATGCGACAAAATTTAATAAATCGGACAGCGTGCTGTCTTATCCATGGGGTAAGCACTTTTGTTTCGCCTCTAGTCGTTAAGTTTGTTTTTTCCTTTTCCCTTCACCAACTTTTTCATGCAAAGGTTTTGAAATCTTGAGTGTGTAATCAATCAATGAGCTATGTTGCTGAATTTACTGCCAGACTTGATTCTATCATACACAAGCAAATCAAAATCATATCGTAATATATATCAATAATCAATGTACAATATAAGTCCACAAAAGAAATTATAATTCAGAAAGTATAAGGGGGAGAGATCAAGGGTCAGGATGGTCATCAATGCGAGGAGCTGTGAAATGCTGCCATTGCTTGTCCTAGGTCTGACACGCCTCTGGTAGGGCACCCATGAGCTATCGAAAATGGTGCTATCAAATGACTGATAAGTACGACCACTGGCATCCATAAGTTGTGTCTTTACAAATGGATCATTCAGTGGGAGAACTCTGTGATGCCTCGGTAATAGGGCTCCTCAACGAAAATCTTTGCAAGCCTACAACTCTCTATCGTAACTCACGTCTATCCTCTCGATCCTCTCGATCCTCATGACTTAGTTCCGGTGTTAAGGAGGGGTGGCAGGAGGCTGAGGTTGCCTACATCGGGTGTTGGAAAGCCTAAGTTAAAAAACCCTCATTATGTGCAGGAGATCTCAACGGCTTCTAGGGGCACCAGCCGCAGCAGCCCTTCTGTATCACTGTCCCGAGCTACCCAAGCCATGTATCGCCAAACATCGAACAGATGTTGAGTTACCAGCTCAGTAAATAAATTAACGGTTGGCTCACTAGCAAACCACTGACAAATCCCTCAATCCTTGATCACTGACTAGTCCAAAATAAGCTGCTAGATGCCCAATGAAGTGACCTCCTGATAGCTCAGCCCCTCTCTTCCTCCCCTCAGCATGCCTAAATAGGTACTGCATTATAGATACGGGACGTTAGCAGTCCCTCGGTCCATGCTGCAGAGATAGAAGAGATCAATATCGGTCACCTTTTTAGTGCCTGCCCCCTATGCCAGAACTAATTACAGGCTATTCATCTTGTGTCATAGTATCCCTCTCAGGGTATCGTACTGAAAACAGTAAGCAAGGGCAGGCCTAGAAGTCTTTGTGTGCTGAACGAGATCTCAATGCAATTAATATCTAAGATCCCTTGTCGGGATCACTTCTCTCACTACCATGACCAATATGCCTCCAAACCAGCCTATGTCATCTCCCCTCAGTTGTGTAATCCCCAACGCAAAATAATCTGTCTCCATGTCATCCTTGCTCTTAAAACATAATGTAATCAGCAACATCATGCTCCATTCAAGTAGAACTCATCCTACTGGTTGCTAAAGAATTCCTGCATGAACTCTCTAACCAACGGTCATCTGACACCATCAAACAAACCTCCTTAGCGCTCATGACTAGTATACAATGCATGCCCTTCATCCTTTCTTAGTATTTATACCATACTCTAACCTATCCCTTAGTTTGTCTCATAACCATCGGTCAACTTAGCCAAAATCTAATCACATGTACATGGTTTACCGCCCTAAAGTCTGTCTTACATTACATATTTATACTCGAGTCTCTGCTCGTAGCTGTTATACAATACCCTCATCAAATCCTCAAATGGTATCTGTGACCATGGCGTGTATCAGGTCACGGTTGTGGTAAGGTTGCCAAAATCATGTAAGAAATATCGAGTTAGTACACAAATTAATAATTCTTTTAACAGTTCTGTTTCAGGGGTAGATACGGCGTATAGGGAGAAATAAATACGCCGTATAAAGGTTTTTACGAATATACGGCGTATATGTAGGTGAATACGCCGTATTAAACAGATCATACTAAGGGTTTTTGAAAAGGTACCTATACGATGTATTCTTTGGAGATACGTCGTATAGGTTTTGATATTTAGGGGAAAATCTTCAATACGCTGTATTCATTGGAGATGAATACGCTGTATTGTATCAGTAGAGAAAAAAAAGATTAGGTTTTCCCCCATTTCTACCCGTTTGACCCACTACTTTAACAATGCTGTATTCAGCTTTAAACTAACTCAAATAGGGGCATATAATAGTCATACGGCAAAAACATAAATCCTAAATCTAAATCAAACCCTAACCCTAATTCTATTCAAAAAAAGAAAGAAAAAGAGTTGAGCAATCATACCTTATGTTTAGGATCTTATAGATTATAGAAACAAGGATTGATTTTTAAGATTAAGGGCGTGGTAATTTTTGTTTGAAATGAGAGTGAAAGGTGTGTGTGAAAGTGAATCCGTCGTATTAGCTGGGTTTTTATACCCACGTTGGATACGCCGTATTGGACATTATTGTTTGACTTAGTCAAAGTGAGTTAAGAATGGTTGATACGGCGTATAGATGTTTTCATGATACGTCGTATTCATTTGTGGGGACTAATTTTTCAAATATTTAACAGAGTAAAAACGTAGCTTGACCTTCGCAATATTCTTGTGTGAGCACCATCTTATAATATTGCTTAGGGTCGAACGAAATAAAGTTGACTGGGAATTAAAAGTGGCTGCTATGTAGGACGGGGCTGGTGAAAGCTCGCGATCATGACTGTGTTATGACTGAATCATGCTGACCTGATTTCGTTGTACCAATTGACTCGATCTGAAAGGGTATGGGTCTGGTACATCAATGGGTTCTTAGGGAGGGTTGTACCTATCACCTTCATTCCACTTCTAATAATGAATACACGTAAAAAACTAATACAAACAAAATCATCTAAATCTGAGATTCAAGAATTATGAGTAGTCACTAAAGCACTACTTCATACGTTCTAAATGGCATATTTATTCATTGCATAAAGTGCTTATATAAGATGTTTCAAACACTTATTTATAAATACCTCAACATCTGAGATACATTTAAGATGGCTCATACGATTATACTAATCAATATTACAAATGTACATTTACATTTAAAGGATTTTCTCTAATATGAATCATTTTAGGAGTGTTTGGGATTACCTATTTTTTGGCCCTTGCTGATTACTTTCAAGCCTAATCAGTTTACTGTTTTGTATTATCCCTACACTCAACCATAAAGTTACTGCTTAATAGGTATTTGCACTAATTCTAAACTCGTTGAGTGTGTAGCATACAATATCAGGTTGAGGATCCTGAGAAGCTTAAAATGAGGCATCTACGTAGCCCAACCCGGGAAATCAAAGTATGTTTCGTCGTAAAAGGTGCAACGCTGTCGCATACCTCCCACAAAAGGGCCAACAAAAGAGCCTCTAAGCCTTCTACAACTTGATTTGCAGGACTACATTGACCAACTTCCGGTTTTCCATATAGAAGCACAGGCCATCGCACTTGCTCTTTGTTAAATTTTAGTAAATTATGCAAATAGTTTTGTACGTTGACTATTCACTTCCAACATATTACGAGAAAACGTGTTCCGCCGCTTCTCCTCTATTCTATGTATCATTGACGCCAAAAAAAAGAGTAAGTACCAGCAGCTCTGCATATCTTATTTAATCTACAAAAACTATTTCATTTTTATCGTCATTCAAATGTCATTGTAATGAAACCAAGAACAACATAATAAGCCTAACAGGATGTTGAGGCTTATATACATTAACATCTATTATCAAGGCCGTAGTAAAATTTTTCAGCTTGATTATTATGAATACCTGCAACATTTCTATCAGATAACCCAAATTGGTAATCGACTCAATACCTAAGACAGATACACGACATGGATCGCGGGGCAACCGATTAATAAAAAACAATACTAATAATAAGCGTATAAACATTCAAGTAGCTGTATTTAGAAAGTGTTTAGGATTGATGTTATGAAAATTTTACTATGTTGATCTGCCACACCAAAATTGCAGGCCCAATCTCTTGACAATCCGCACACCCAAAATCGCAAGCCTAGTAATTTCATTTCAAAGTCTTTTTAGCCAACAAATGGACTTACTAAATTGCCTTTTGGGTGTTTAATTAAGGAGAAAAAAGACTTGAAATGATATTACCTTAGGCTCGCAGTGATATCGGATGCGTAGAAGGATTCTGTATTTAAAATTGAAAAGAAAGATAACCTTCCTTTAAACTTTGTGGTTATAGACTAGTTTTGAAAATGACCGGTTCCCTATATAACCTTGCTCTTTTTGGGACCATCTGTAACACCCCAAAATCAATGGTTAGCAGTGGAATGGTAACTTGGGTGCTATGTCAAAGTACAACATATCATGATATTGAAACGACCTTAAATGGGCATTTTAAGATAAGATTCAGTCGATTCGCCCATAGCAAAATTATCATAGTTCATACATTAGGTACTCTTATGTTTTAAATGTCAGAACTTTTCTCATGTACATAGTTAATTTAACAAAAGCTTCATAATACTAAAAGATGACTTAAAGTATTATAAAGATAATAAATGTTGCTTAGTCTTTATGATAAAAACAGAGATCAGTCTTCTTCATTATTTCGCAAATGGCTTCCTCCAATCTTCATGCCCTAGGACCTGAAAATTTACATGCATAAAGTCAAACACAAGGTTGAGTAAATCATAGGTTTATCGGTAAAAAGGGTTGGCCTACAAGATTCAAAGATTATAGTAGACTCTGAAACACATTCAGTAGTCCAAAACGTTTATTATTGCACTAAGCTCATGACACCGAAGCCTTAACTAGATTTGTGCCCTAATCAGAATATAGGATGCTTGCCAACAACCTAACACCTCTCAATGTTAAATGCACCTTGATCAAACTAGTGACCCAAGGAAAGGTGGGGATTGTCAATCCTGATAGATCTATCCACAACACTCGTGCTCACTACAATAGCAATTAACGGTTCATGATAAATAGGGACTTCACGGCAATAAGGTAACTTAGCAATAATATTCAGGCAGTAATCTGGATAGCATACACTTTGTAAACACTTTGAAAACACTTAGAAAAAAACACTTGTGTCCATTAATAAAACAAGCAATGTAATTCACCCTGTAGATTTTGTAAAACAATCACGTAGTAAAAAGGGGGCTATGAACTCACTTCGAGTGAATGGTAATCAACAAGTATTCACAATAGAAAAATGCGTCACGAAGGAATCCGAAGGCAACCTAATCCAATATAGGTCGTATAAGTACTAAACACTTTGATTTTTTATAGGTCGTATAGCTCATCATACTATCGTTCGGGCTATCATAATTAAGAGGTCATGTAGTGACGTATGAGGAGCTAGGACACTTTAAATCGTAAATCCAACAACTCGTCGATACGCCACCCCGAAGAGGCCTCATTATGAAACTCCCTAGTAATATAGCACTTTGCTTAATACCACATATAGGTCTATATAGTTCAATCACCAACTAATGGTTTTGGTAAAATTGTGTTTAATTAGTTAAAACGTTTATAATTATCGTTGTAGTAAAACTGGCGTAACTTTCGCGTTTTAAGTCCGATTTTGACGTTTCTTATGACCACGCTTTCGTATTAGGACGAGTTATCATAATTTGACATTTTCCTATTTTTGACCCTCTGGTGAACAGTACCTTTACAGTTCATACCAGTTATAAAGTTATTTTTATAGTTTTAGTTATCGTAAAACCCGTAAACGTCGTATTTTATTCGTTATAGCTCCGTTTTTAGTGATTCTTTCGAGCACGTTCTCGTAATTGAAAGTTCTACTTATTTATGAGGTTTACAAAAATAATTATTTCTGTCATGAACAGTATCTTGTTATAAATACTAGTTTTATAAAAGTACTTAATTGTTCGTTAACTCGCTCGAAATTCAAAACTCGTTAGCTTATTAATTGAAAAAATTACAGATTCTTATCATTTTGGAATCCTAAATATATGTATATGTTGTTAAATACCAAACTCTTGCTGTTTGTTGAAATATTTTTTATAAATTTTTTTTATGAAAAATTTCTTTTAGACTCGTTTTTTAACGTATAACTTGTTTTTACCGTAATCTTTTTCTGTTATTAATCCGTTTTCGAGTTTCCTTATCATTTTGGAATCGTATGAGGTGTATTATCCTGTATAATATGTTAAACTTCAATGCTATCTTAAATACGAAATCAATACCAAAACCCCATAAATGTTTTATTTCAATTAATTTCATTGAAATCATAAAACTTTCTTTAATTATCTTTTAATCACTAGTTCTATACTTAAACTTTTTCCAATTAAACTAACATGTCTTATATACTTATAATTCCTTTATTTCATGATAGTTTCAACTACACTACATATGTAGATGTGTTCATTATTTTAACCGTCATGTAGAAATATGTTTTACATGTTTAATAGTTTACTAATGGTGATATTGCTAAATTGAACACTTTATATGATAATTAAAGGTAAGGATCATATAGGTTTATAGATAACCTTTATGTGTTGTAAGTGTGATGAAACAAAGTTTCTAATCCTTTTAGTATATATAACCAATAGCTTGCACTCTTGAAACCAAATTTTCAAATGAAAAAGCCGAAATCGGGCTGTTTTTGCTTAACCCCTGTTACTTACTTATACCGTAAATTTATTTAATTTACATGTTAGGTTCTCTGCTTAGGAAGGATGTTGTCTATACTTGTTTGGTCTGTGGTAAATCATGGTGTTGATTGGTTTTTATATGTGCGTGTTTGTTCTGAAGCGTCTTGAAGGTGTTACATTGTAGAGTTTTGGGGTTGATTTTCTTTTGTGGGTGAGTGGGGGTGGAGGTTTACGTGTTGGATATGAGTCGCGTGTGATTGTGGCGTGGCTTTCGTGCATTGGTTATAGTGGACTATGGAGGGGGGGTGGGAGGATGTGGGTATTAGGGTGATGGTTGGGTTGGGTGTGGGGAAGGTTGTAGGCATGTCTTTGCTGGTTGGAGGAGGTTGGTGGTCTTGTTCGCACTTTGGTTAGTGGGGGGGGGCGTTGGGCGAAAGGTGGGGGGCATTGGTGACAGATAGTTTGGGTGGTGGTAGTGGGGTTTGGTGGGGAGTCGGGGGGTGGTGGGGTGGGGGGGGGGGGGGGAGGGGGGGGGGGGGTGGGTTGGTGGGGGGGGTGGGGGGTTGGGGGGGAGAGGTGTGGGGGGGTGGGGGGTGGGGGGGGGGGCGGGGGGGTGGGGGTGGGGGGGGGGGGGTGGGGGGGGGGGAGCGTGGGGGGGGAAGGGTGGGGAGTGGGGGGGGGGGGGGGGTAGGGGGGGGGGGGGGGGGGGGGGGGGCGGGGGGGAGAGGGATTGGGTGGGGGTGGGAGGGGGGGTGGGGTGATAGAGGGGAGGGTGGGGGGGCGCGGGGTGGGTGGGGGGGGGTGGGAGAGGGGGGGGGGGGGGGGCAGGGGGGGGGGGGGGGGGGGGTGTGGGGGAGGGAGGGGGGAGGGGGAGGGGGGTGGGGGGGGTGGGGAGGAGGGGGGGGGGGCGGTGGGGGGGGGGGGGGTGCAGGGGGGAGATTTACAGGGGGGGGGGGGGGAAGGGAGGGGGGGTGGTGGTGGGGGGCGGGGGACCGTAGGGAGGGGGGAGTGGTTGGGGGCGGGGGTAGCATTAGTGGGGGGCGGGGGGAGGGGTGTGGCGGGGATGGGGGCGGTAGGAGGAATGGGGAGGGGGTGTGGGGCGGTGAGGGGGTGTGTGGAGGGGGGGTACGGGGGGGGGGGGTGGGGGGGGGGGGATGTGGGGGGGGGGTCGGGGGGGTCGGAGGGGTAGGGGGAGGGAGGGGGGGGTGGGCGGGGGTGGGGTGGTGTGGATGAGGGGGCAGGGAGGGGGGGGGGGGGGGGGGAGGAGGAGGGGGGGGAGGTGGGGGGGGGGGGTGGGGGGGAGGGGGGGGTTGGGAGGTGTGGTGAAGGGGGATGGGTGGGGAGGGAGGGTGGGTGGGGGGGGGGGGGGGTGGGGGGGAGGTGAGGGGGGGGGGGATTGCAGGGGGATGGGGGGGGGTGGAGGGAGGGGGCTGGGGGGGGTTCGGGTGGGGGCGGGGTGTCTCTGGTCGGTGGGTGGGGTGGGGGAGGGAAGGGTAGGGGGTGGGTATGGGGGGGGGTGGGGGGGGGGGTGGGGGGGGGGGGGGGGGGGGGGGAGGGGGGGGGAGGGGGGGGGGGGGTGGATGGGAGGGGGGGGGGGGGGGGGGGGGGGGGGGGTGGTGAGGGAGAAGGGGGGAGGGGGGGAGGGGGGTGTGGCGGGGGGGGGGGGGGGGGGGTTGGGGGGGAGGGGGTGGGTGGTGGGGGGGGGGGGGGGGGGCTGGTGAGTGGGGGGTGGTGGCGGGGGAGGGGGGTGAGGGTGGTGGGTTGAGGGTGGGGGGGGGGGGGAGGGGGGGGGGGGTGGGGGCGAAGTGCGGGGGGGTGTGCGGGGGGCGGGGTGGGGGGGGGGGGGGGTTGGGGGGGGGGACGGGTGAGCAGGGGGTAATGGGGTGAGAGGGTGGCGGGTGGGGGAAGGGGGGGGGCGGGGGTTACAGGTCGGGGGTGGGGGGGGGGGTGGGGGGGGGGGCGGCATGAGGGGGGTTGGTGGCAGGGTGGGGGGGGAGGGGTGGGGTGGGGGTTGGTGCGGGGGGGGGGGGGGGGATGGGGGTGGGGTGGGGGGTGGGGGGGGGGGGGGGGGTTGGGGGGGGGGGGGACGGGGTGGGGGGGGGGGGGGGGGGGGGGGGGGGGGGGTGGGGCGGGTGGGGGGGGGGGGAGGGGGTGGGGGGGGTGGGGGAGTTGGGGGTGGAGCGGGGGGGGGGGGGGTGGGCGATGGGGGTGGGAGGTGGGGGGGGTGGGGGGGGTGGGGGGGGGGTGGACTCGTGGGTGGGAGGGGGGGGGAGGGAGGGGGTTGGGGGGGGAGGGGGGGGTGGGGTGGGAGGGGGGGGGAGGGAGGGGGGGGGGGGGGGGAGGGGGGGGGGGGGGGGAGCGGGGTAGGGGGGGGGGGGGGGGGTGGGTGGTGGGGGGGCGGGCGGAGGGCGGGGGGAGGAGGTGGGAGGGGGCGGGCGGGGGTTGGAGTGGGTGGGGCGGGGGGGGGGGGGAGGGGGTGTAGGTAGGGGGGGGAAGGGGGGTGGGGGGGAGGGGGGGGGGTGGGGGGGGGGGGGGGTGGTGGGGTGGGGGCTGGGAGGCGGGGGGGGGGAGGGGGGGGGGGGGCGGTGGTGAGAGGTTGTTGGAGGCGGGAGGAGGGACGGGGTGGGGGGGGGGTGGTTGAGGGAGGGGGAGAGGGGTGGGGTGGGGGGGGGGGTGGGGGGGAGGGGGCTGGGGCGGGGGTGGTGCGGAGATAGTCGGTGGGTGAGGCGGGGGTGGGGGGGGAGGAGGGGGGGGGGGGGGGGGGGCTGGAGGGGGGGCGAGGCGGGGGGAGGGGAGTGGTGGTGTGGGGGGGGGGGGGGGCGGGGAGGGGGGGGGGGGGGGGGGGAGGGGGGGGAAGAGGGTGGGGGGGGGGGGGTGGAGGGGGAGGTTGTGGGGGGGGGTGTGTGGTGGTGAGGGGGGGGGGGGGGAGGAGGGCTGGGGGGGGGAGGGCGCGGGGGGGGGGGGGGGGGGGGGTGGGGGGGGGGGGGGGCTGGGGGAGCGGGGAGGAGGGATGGGGGAGGGGGGGGGGGGAGGGGGGGGTGGGGGGGGTGCGGGGGGTTGGAGGGGGGGGGGTAGGGGGGGATGGGTGGTGGGGTGGGGGGTGGGGGGCGGGGGGTTGGGTGCGGGTCGGGGGGGGGGGGAGTGGGGGGGGGCGGAGGGGGGGGGGGGTGGCGGGGCAGGCTGGGGGGTTGGTATTTATATGAGTGGGGGGGGGGGGGGTGGGTGGGGGGGGGGGGGGGGGGGCAGGCGTGGGGAGTCGGGAGGGGGGTGCCGAGAGGGGGGGGGGAGGGCGGTTGGCGGGGGGGGGGGCTAGCGGGGCGGGGGGGTGCTGGGGGGTTGGGAGGGGGGGGGCGGGGGGAGGGGGGCGGTGGGGGTGGGGGGTGCCGGGGCTGCAGGGGGTGGCGGGGGGCGGGGTGGTGGGTGGGTGGTGGGGGTCGTGGGGGTGAGTGTGGGGGCGGGGGGGGGGGGGTGGGTGGGATGGAAGGGGGGGGCGGGTGCGGGGGTGGGGGTGGCGGGTGGGGTTGTGATGCGGGGACGGATAGCGGGGGAGGGCGTGGGGTGGGGGGGGGGGGGGGGTTGGGGGAGGGGGTGTGGGGGGGTGGGCGGGGTGGGGGGAGGGTGCGGGGTGTGGGGTGGGGGGGCGGGGGGTGGTGGGGGTGGAGGGGCCGTGGGAGTGGGGGGGGGGGCGGTCGGGGGGGTGGGGTAGGCGGGGTGGGGGCGTCGGGGTGGCGGGAAAGGGGGTGGGGGTGGGAGGGCGGGGGGGGGGAGCGGAGGGGGGGGGGTGGTGGGGGGGGGGAGGGCTGGGGGGGGGTGGGGGGGTGGGGAGGGGGGCGGGGGGGGGGGTAGGGGGGATGGGTGGGGGGGAGGGGGGTGGGGGGAGGGGGGGGCGGGGCGGGTGCGGGGGGGGAAGGAGGCTCGGCGTCGGTGGGGGGGTGGGGGGGCAGGGGAAGGGGTGGCGGGTTAGGGGGCGGGGGGGGGGGGCGGTGGGAGGGGGGGGTGTAGCGGTGGGGGGGGGGGTGGGGAGGGTGGGGGAGGGGAGGCGTGGGTGGGGGGGGCGGGGGGGGGGGGGGTGGGGGGGGGGGTGGGGGGGGGGTGGAGGAGGGGTGGGGGGTGGGGGGGGGTGGGGCGTGGAGGTGGTGGGGTGGGCGGGTGGGGGGGAGGGGGGGGGGGGGGGGAGGGTAGGTGGGGCTTGGGGGGGGGTGCGGGGGGGGGGGGGGGGGGGGGGGGTGGGGAGGGGGGGGGGGGTGGGGGGGCGATGGGGGTGGGGGGGGGGGGGGTACGCGGGTGGTGATGGTGGGGTGGAGAGGGGGGTGGTTGTGGGACGGGTGGCGTGGGGGGGAGGGGTGGGTGGGAATGGGGGGGAGGTGCGGGTGGTGGTGGTGGGGGCGGAGGGGGGGGTTGGGTGTTGAGGGGGGGGGGGGTGGTTCGGGGGTGGTGGGGCGCGGGGCTGTGTGGGGGAGGGGGGTGCGGGGGCGTGGTGGGTTAGGGCGCTGGTGTTGGGGGGTGGGGTGCTGGGGGGGGGTGGGGGGGGGGGGGTGGGGGGGGGGAGGTGTGGGGGGGGGGGGGGGTGGGTGTGCGGGGTGGGGGCGCGTGGGCAGCGTGGGTGGGGGGGGGGGGGGGGGGTTTGGGGTGAGAGGGTCGGGGGTTTTGGGGGGTGGGGGGGATGGGTGGGGGGGGGTGTGGTGGGGTTGGGAAGGGGGGAGGGGTAGGTGGAGGGGGTGTGGGGGGGGGAGGGTGGGGGATGGGGGAGGGGGCGGGGTGGTAGGCGGGGGGTGGGGGGGGGGGGGGGGGGGGGGACGTGGGGGGGGGGGAGGGGGGGGTGTTAAAATGAGGGGAGGGTGGGGGTGAGGGCGGGGTGTCGGGTGGGGGGTGGGGCGGGGGGGGGTGGGGGGTTGTGGGGGGGGGGGGGGGGGGGTGGGGGAGGGAGGCGGGGGGGGGGGGGGGGGGGGTGAGAGGGGTGGGGGGGGGGGGGGTAGGGGGGGGGGGCTAGCGGTGGGGGGGAGGGGCGGGGCGGGGCGCAGGGGGGGGGGGGGGGGTGGGGGGAGGGGGGGGGAGGGAGGGGGGTGGGGGGGGGGGGGGGGGTGGGGGGGGGGGGGGCGGAGTGGGAGGGGAGGGGGGGGGTGGGTGGGGGGCGGTGGGGGTGGCGGTGGGTGGGGGGTGGGGGGGGGGGGTGCGGGGGGGCCGGGGGGGGGTCGGGCGTGGTGGGGGGAGAGGTGGGCGGGGAGGATGGGTGTCCGCGGGGGGGTTGATAGGATGGGGTAGGGGTGGGTGGGGTCGAGGGGTTTATCAATGTCGTGGCGGTAAGAGTATTGGGTTTGCGCTTGAGTGGTGGGGGGGTTGGGTGGGTTAGGGGGTGGGGGGACGGGGGGGGTGGGGTGGGGACGGAGAGGGGGGAGGCGTGGCGGGGGGGAGTGGCGGGGGGGGTGGGGGGAAGGAAGGGGGGGAGGGTGTGGAGGCGGGGGGGGGACAGGCGAGGGGGGGTGGGGGGGGGGGGCAGTAGGGTGGGGAGGGGAGGGGGGGGGGGTGTGGGGAGGGGGTGGTGGGGGTGGAGGAACGGCGGGGGAGGGAGGGTGGGGGGTGGGTGGGGGGCGGGCGCAGGGGGGTGACGTGGGGGGGGGGGGAGAGTTGGGGGGGTGGGGCAGGGGGGGGTGGGGTGGGGAGGCCGGGGGGGGGTCGGGGAGAGGGCGGGGGGGATAGTGGGGGTGGGGAGGGTAGAGAGAGAGAAGGAGGAGAGAGGGGGGTGAGAAGGAGAGAGTGAGGGGGGGAGGGGAGCGGGGTTGGGGGATAAGAGAGAGGTAGGGGTGGGGTGGGAGGTATGAGGGGGAGAGAGGAGGGGGCGGGGGTGAGGAGGGGGGGAAGGGTGAGCGGGGTGGGGGGTGGGGGGGGGTGGGAGGGCGGGAGGGTAGGGGGTGTGGGGGGAGGGTGTCGGGGGGGTGGTGAGCCGAGTGGAGGCGGGGGGGTGGGGTGAGGTGAGGGGGGCGGATGTTGGGGGGGTGGGGGAGGGGGGAGGGGGGGGGGGGGATGGAGGGTGGGGGGGGGTGTAGTAGCGGGGGACGGCGGGGTGGGGGGGGGGAGGGGGGTGGGGGGTGGGGGTGAAGGGGGGGGGGGGCGGGGGGGTGGGGGGAAGGGTGAGGGGGGGGGCGGGGGGGGGGGGGGGGTGGGGCGGGTAGCGGGGAGGAGGAGGGGGGGGGGGGGGGAGGTGAGGGGGGCGGCGGGGGGGGGGGGGGGGGGGGGGGGGGCGGGTGGGGTTGGGGGCTGGGGGGGGGGGAGGGTGGGACGGGGGGGGGCAGGTAGGGGGAGGGTGGTGGGGGAGGTGGGGGGGAGGTGGGGGGGGGGGGGTATGGGGTGAGGGGGGGGCGGGGGGGGGGGGGGGGGCGGGGGCGGGGGGGAGAGGTGAGGGGGGCGGGGATGGGGGGGGGGGGGAGAGGGGGGGTTAGGGGTGTAGGTGGGAGGGATGGGGCGGGGAGGGAGGGGAGCGGATGGTGGGGGGGACGCTGGGGGGGGGGGGGGCGGGGGCTGGGGTGGGTGGGGTGGGGGGGGAGGGGGGGGTGGAGGGGAGGGATAGGGAGACGTACGTGGGGGAGGAGATAGGGGGTGGGGGGGGGGGGAGTAGAGGGGGGGGAGTGGGGAATGGGGTGAGGGGGGGTGGAGGAGATGGGGCCCAGGAGAGGGGGGGGAGAGGGTGGGAGACGGAAGCGTGTAGTTGGGGGGGGGGGATGGGGGGTGGGGTGGGGGGAATTGCGTGGCGGGGAGTCGGGCGGGGGGGGGGGGGGGGGGGGGGGGGGTTTCCTGGCGGGGGGGGGGTGGGGCGGGGTGGGGGGGCGCGGGGGGTGTGGGGGCGGGTGGTGGGGGGTGGTTCGCGGGGGGGGGGAGGCGTGGGGGGGTGGGGGGGGGAGGGGAGAGGTGCTGAGGGTAGAGATGGTGGGGGGGCACGGGGTGGGTGAGAGGGGATGGAGGGGGAGTCGGTAGTTGCGGAGTTGGAGGGGGGGTGGGGGTGTGCGGGGGGGGGTAGAGAGGTGGGGGGGAGGGGGGGGGGTGGGGTGGGGTGGGGGGGTTGGGTGGGGGAGGGGGTGGAGGGGGGGGGGTGGTGGGGGGCGGTAATGAGCGAGGTGGGTGGTGGGGGGTGGGGGGGTGTGGGGGTCGGGGGAGGTGGGGGGGGGGGGTGGGGAGGGGGGACGAGGGGGGGGGGGGGGGAGGGGGGGACGGGGCAGTGGGGGCGGGGGGGGGGTGGGGTGGAGTGGGGGGAGGGGAGGGAGGTGTGGGGGGGGGGGGGGTGGGGGGGTGCGTGAGGGGAGCGGGGGGGGGGGGGGGGGGGGGGGGGGCGGGGGGCGGTGCGGGGGGCGGGGTGGTCGGGGGGGGGGGGGGGGTGGCTTGGGGACGGGGGGGGGCGGGTGGGGTGGGGGGGGGGGGTGGGGGGGGGGGGGGGGGGGGGGGCGGGGGGTGGGGGTGGGGGGGGGTGTAGCGGTAGGGGGGTGTGGAGTGGGGTATGGGGGGTGAGGGGAAGGCGGAAGGGATGGTGGAGGGAGATGGGAGGGGGGGAGGAGGGGTGAATGGTTGGGAGAGAGGAGGGGGGTGGGGGAGGAGGGAGGTAGGGGAGTGGGGAGGGCGGGAAGATAGGGTAGAGATGCGATTGGGGGAAAAGGGGTGGAGTTGCGGCGGGGGGGTCATGATCGCGAGGGCTGGAGGGGGGGGGGCGGGGGGAGGGTGATGGGGGGATAGGTTTGGAGGGAAGGTGGGGGAGCAGGGGGGGGGGGGGAGGGGGGGAGGGGGGAGGGGGGGGAGGGAGGGGGAATGGGGGGGAGGGCGGATGGGGGGTGGGGGTGGGGGAGGAATGGGAGGGGGGAGGGGGGAGATGTGGGGGAAAGGAGTGGGGCGGTGGAGGGGGGGGGATGGGGCACGGGGAGGGGTGGGGGGGGGGGTGGGGGTAAGGGGAGGGCAGAGTGGTGGGGGGGATGAGAGGTGTATGAGTGGGGGGGGGAAGACTGGAGAAGTGAGGATGGAGGGGGGGGAAAGGGAGGGGGCGCGGCCGGAGGGGGGGCTCGGGTGGGGGGGGAGCGGGGGAGGGGGGGTCTGGAGTCGGGGGGGGCTTTCGATGGGGCGGAGGGCGGGGGGAGGGCGGAGTGGGGGCGGGGGGAAGGGGGGCGGTGGGGGGGGGGGGGGGGGGGCTAGCGGGGGAGAGGTGGGTGGGGGGTGGGGGGGGAGTGAGGGAGGGGTGGGGATGGGTGGGGAAGGGGAGGGGGGGCGGGAGGGTGGTGGGATAGGGGGTTGGCGCGGGGGGGGGGGTGGTGGGGGTGGAGGGGTTCGGGGGGAGGCGTAGGGGGGGGGCGTGGGGAGTGAATGAGGGCGGGGTGGGTGCGGAGGTGGGGGAGGGGGGGGGGTTACTGCGGGGGGGGGTGGGGTTGGCGTTGGGGGGGGAGGGTGGGCGGGGTGGGGGGTGGGGGGTGGGGGGTTGGTGTGGGGGGGGGGGGATGGGTGGGATGAGTGGGGGGGCGGTTGGGGATGGTGGGGGGAGGAGAGGGAGGCGGTTGCGGGTGGGGTGGTGGGGGGGGGTGGCAGGGAAGTGGGGGGGGGGGAGGGGAGGGTTGGGGGATGGGGGGGGGGGGTTGGGGGGGGGGGAGGGGTTAGCGGGGGGGGGGGGGGAGGGGGGGTACGGGGGAAGGGTGGGGGGGGGGGGAGGGGGTGGGGCTTGGGGAGGGGGGAGGGGGGGGAGGTGGGCGGGGGGGGGAGGTGGGGGAGGGGGGGTGAAGTGGGGGGGCGGGGGGGTGGGGACGGGGTGGGGAGGTCGGGGTGGGGGTGGAGAAGAGATTTAGGAGCCGCGGAGTTGTGATAGGAGAGGGGGGGGAGGTGGCGGGGCGCAGGGGAGGTGGGGGTGGAAGTGGGGGGATTGGGGCGGGGTAGTAGGAGGGGTATGTGGGGGGGTGGGGGATTGGGGGGGAGGCTGGGGGGTGGGGGGGGGGGGTGGGGGGAGGCGGGGGAAGGGGGGGGGGAGGGTGGCTGGTGGGGTGTGGGGGGGGGGGCGGGGGTGGGGTGGGGGGCGGGGGGGTGGGGGGCGGGGGGAGGGTAGTGTGAGGGGGGGAGATGGGGGGGGAATGGGGCAGAATGAGAAGGAGGGGGGGGGGGAGGGGAGGGGGGGGGTGGTGCGGGGGGAGAGGGGAGGGGCGGTCGAGGTGACGTGGGGGGGGGGGGGGGGGATTGGGGGGGAGGGGAGGAGTGTGGGTGGTGGAGAGGCCGTGGGGGTGGGAGGGGGATGGGGGGAAGTGGGCGAAGGGTAAAGCGGGGGGGGGGGGGAGGATGGGGGGTGGGGGGAGGATGGGGGGATGGCTGGGGAGGGGGGAGCAGGAGGGGGAAGGTTAGTAGTGGGAGGGGGGGGAGGGAGTGCGGGAGGGGGGGTAGGGGGGGCAGGGAGGTGAAGGGAGTGGGGGGGGGGGCGAGGCGGGGGGGGGGGTGTAGGTTGGGGGGGGAATTAGAGTGTGGGGTTGGGGTAAATGGGTGGGGGGGAGAAGCGAGGGTGGGTGGCTGCGGGAGGAGATGGGGAGAGGTAGGGTGAGAGGGGGTGGTGGGGACGTGGTGGGGTGGGGGGCGGGGGCGGGTTGGACGGGACAGCGGGGATCGGAAGGAGAGAGAGGGAAGGAATGTTAGGGAGGGCGGGAGATGGTGGGGTAGGTGAGATGTGGACGTGGGGGGATGATGGGGGAAGAGGGGTTGGGGGGGGGTTGTGGGGAGCAGGGGAGCCGGGGAGAGGGGGGGGTAGAGGAGGGGTGGGAGGGTGGGGGGGGGAGGGGGGGGGGGGGGGGGGGGGGGGGGGAGGGTAGTGGAAGGGGGGGGAGAGGGGATGAGAGAGAGAAGGGTGGGGGGGCAGGAGGGGGGGGAGGGGGGGGCGGAAGCGGGGGGGGTGGAGTTGCGGGAGGGGGGTGTGTGAGAGGTGGGGCAAGCGGTGGGAGTTGGATGGAGGGGGGAGTCGGATAAGGGGGGGAGAGACGAGGAGCTCGTGTGGTGAGGCGTAGCGACGATGGGTGAGGACCGCGGGCTGGGCTGTGTGAGGGTCGGGGGTTGGGGAGGGGAGGAGTGAGGGTGGGGGTGGGGGAGGGGGGCGGTGCGGGGTGGGGGGGGTGGGGGGGGAGAGATGGGGAGTAAGGATGATTGGTGGGGCGCGTGGAGAAGGGGGGTGCGGGGGGTGGGGGGGTGGGGGGGGGGGGGTGGGGAGGGGCGGGGGGGGGGGGAGGGGGGGGGGGGGGAAGAGCGGGGGGGGGGGGAGCGGGGCGAGGTGGGGAGGAGGGGAGGCGGGAGGTAGCGCGAGGGGGGGGGGGGGGGAGTGGGGGGGGCACGGGGCTAGGATGTGGGCGGGGGGGCGCGGGGTCGGGTGGGTGGGGTGGTGGTGGGTGGCGGGGGGGGTGAGGAGTGGGGCGGTTCCGGGTGAGGGCGGGGCGGGGGGGGGGGGGGGGGGGGGGTGGAAGGGGTCGGGATAGGAGGGGGGGGGGGCGGAGTAGGTGAGGATGGGAATCGGGTCGAGGGGGAGGGGGGTACGGGGGGTGGGGGGAATGGGGGGGGGGGAGGGGGGGGATGGCGGAGAGCGGGGGGGGGGGGGCCGGGGGGAAGAGGTAAGTTGGGAGAATGGGTATGGGGTGTAAGGAGGGGGAGGGGGAGTGGAGGGGAGGAGTGGTGAAGAGGGGGGAGAAGGGGGGGGGAGGGATAATTAGGAGGGGGTGGGGGGGGGTGTATGCAGGGCGGAGGGGGAGAGCAGAGGGGGTGAGGAGAGGGGAGTGAGGGGGAGGGGGGATGGGGGGGGGACAGGGGGGGGGGGAGATGGGGGGGGGGGGGGGGAGTATGGGATGGGAATGGTAGGTCAGCGGGACGGGGGGAGAGCGGGGGGGGGGGTGACGGGGCGGGGGGGGGTGGGGACGGTGGGGGGGGGGGGGGGGGGCGTGGATTAGGCGGGGGTGAGAAGCGGGTGGCGAGGGGGGTGGGTGGGGGTGGGGGGGGGTGGCGGGGTGGAGTGCGTTAGTGGAGTGAGGGGGAGGGCTGTGGTGGGGGAGGAAGGGGTTGGAGGGGGTTGCGTGAATGGGCGAATTGGGGGAGAGGGAGGGTGGGCTGATGGGGGGGATAGGGTAGAGGGTGGTGGGTGATGGGGGTGGAGAGGGGGCGGGGTGGGAGGTGGGGGGGTGCGGGGGGGGGTGGGGGGGGGAGAGGGTGGCGGCGGGTGGGTGGGTAGGGGGGGTGAGTGAGACTGGTGGGAGTAGGGGGGGAGGGGAGGGGGACGGGCGGGGAGATGAGGTGGGGAAGAGGGGTGGGGGTGGGTGGGGGGGAGGGGGGTGGGAGGGCGGGGGGGGGGGCGGGGAGGGAGGTGGGGTGGGGGGGGGGGTGGGGGGGGGTGGAGCGCGGGAGGGGGGGGGGAGGGGGGGGGGTGGGGGGAGGCGAGGGGGGCGCGGGGGGGGGTGTGGGGGGTGGGGGGGTGGGGGTGGGGGGCAGGGGGGGGGGGGGTGAGGCGGGGGGATGAGGCATGCGGAAATGGTAGTCGACGGTGGGTGAGGGGGGGAGGAGTGGGAGTAGGAAGGGGAGGGAGATGGGGGGGGTAGGGGCAGGAAGAGGGGAGGGGGGGGGGGGGGGGGGGGGGGGGTGGGGGGGGGGGGGGGGGGGGGGGGCGGGGAGGGGGTCGCGTTGGTGGGGGGGTGGGGGGGGGGGTGCGGTGAGGACTGGTTAGGGGGAGGGAAGAGGAGGAGGGGAAGAGGCAGGGGGGGAGTGGAGAGGAGTGGGATGGGGGGGGGGAGTGTGGGGGGGGGGGGGGCGGGGGGGGGGGGGGGGTCGAGGTGTGGGCGAGGGGGGGGGGGCGCGGGTGGGGGGGGAAGTGGGAGAGGGGGGAGGGGGGCGGGGCGGGGGGGGGGCGGGTGGCCTGGAGGGGGGCGGAAGGAGGAGAGAGTGTGGGTCTGGGGAGAGAGAGGGGGGGAGCGGTGGGTAGTGGGGGGGGAGGAGGGAGAGGGGGGTGGGATGGGAGAGAGGAGGGTGGAGGGGGTAAGGGTGGGGGAGGATGGTAGGGGAAGGTGGTGTAGGAGGGGGGCGGGTGTGGGTTGGGTGGGGGGGTGGGGGGGGGGGGGGGGGCGTGCGGAGTGGAGGGGGGGCGGGGGAGTTGTGATAGGGGAGGCAAGGGGGGGGGGGGGGGGAGGACGAGGGGGGGGGGGGTAGTGGGGGGTTGGGGGAGTAGAGGGGGGGGATGGCGTGGGCTGGGGGGGGGGGAGGGGTGGGGGGCGGGGAGGGATGGTTGGGGGGGGGAGAGAGGGGGGACGAGCAGTTGGGAGGGGGGGGGCGGGGGGGTGCGGGGGGATGGGTGGGGTGGGAGAGTGAGGGGTGGATGGGGGGGATGGATCATGTGGGGGCGGGAGGGGGGGGAGGAGGTGAGGGGAGGGGGCTGTAAGTAGCAGGGGGGAGGTTGGGGGGAGGGGGGGCGAGGAGGCTGGGGGGTGAGGAGGTCCGAGGGTCGCCGGGGGGGAAGGGGCGGCGGGAGAGGCCGGGTGGAAGCTGTGGGGGGGGGCGGGGGGGGTGGGGGTGGAGTGGGGCGTCTGGGGGGGGGGTGGGGGGGGTAGGGGGGGGAGGGGGGGGTGCCGGGGGGTGCGGAAGTAAGGAGAGTGGGGGGGGGGGGAGAGGCGGGGGGGGAGAGAGATGAAGGAGATGGGTGGGTGAGAGGGGGGGGAGGGAGTGGGGGGGGGATGCCGAGAGGAGGAGGGGAGTAGGGCTAGGAGAGGAAGGATAGGAACGAGCGGGGAGGATGG
>BQNB010044291.1:0-12500 GCA_026074375.1 Tanacetum coccineum | reverse complement strand
ATACGATCAAAGAAGTAAATTTCACCATCCATCTCGTTTGCTCAAAGGGTCTTTTCTTATCCCTTAGCCATTCAGTTGGGGCTTTGAGATCCCTTGAAGCTTCGCTATGTGTTTTTCCAAATCTTAGTCTTGTAAGTAGAATGTATAAATAGTACATTATCCTTAGAACGCTACAGCGCTCAGCCGTACGTGGCCAGCGAGTAGCTTTTCTTTTCTTCTCTAAGGCACGCACGGACACCACGTTCGCAATTGCCCTCTTCGTGGTGGTCATGTTTGTTCTCATCCTCGTAGTACTGTGTTAGCTCGATCCATCGCTTTGGGCATATTTAATTCTTTTCTGGTCAAATATGTACTGGAGACTTTGGTGGTCAGTGTAGATAACACTTTTCGTCCCATAAAGATAATGTCTCCAGATTTTAAGAGCGAACACCACCGCACCCAATTCCAGGTCGTGGGTGGTATAATTATTCTCATGCTTCTTTAACTGTCTTGACGCATATGCTATCACCTTGCCCCGCTGCTTAGCACGCTTTCGACCTTACCCACTCCCCTCCACAACCCCACCCATCCCCCCCACCACGCCACATATCGCTCTTCATAGACACCTCTTCACTCTTCCTTCCCCCATCCCCCCATACCACCTCCACCCAATCTAAGAATACATTCCACCTTGCCCCAACATCCCCCCAATCAACATTCCTTCCTCTCACCGCCCCTCACACCCCCTCGCAGCTCACCCTAAAAACCTTGTTATGATGCATCACAATAGACACAAAGTCATCGGGTTCCATCGGGGAGGGCTAAACAGGAAGCATTGCATAGTTTCTCCTTCAGAATTTGGAAAGCTTCCTCTTGCTTATCGCCCCACACATAAGTCTTATTCTTCTGAGTCAACAGGGTGAGAGGCTTTGCGATCTTGGAGAAATTCTCAATAAACCTTCGGTAGTAACCCGCCATCATCCTAGAAACCATGAACGGATTTCAGTTGACGATTCAGGGGACTTCTCTACAGCAGTTCTTGGACGGGCTCAACATTGCTCTGGATCCACGCGTGGGGATCGCTACCATCAGACGCGGTTGACCACGGCTCTAGGAACTGGACAGTCTTGTAACCAAATTCGCACTTTGATACTCTTCTGTCGGACTGTCAACTTCTCCTTTCTTTTATGGCGAGATAAGTCCAAATTGCCTTCAGGTGGGTGTTCATGACTCTGCGCTTCTGAACTTGTGGTAGTTTTAGCTCGTGTCGTCACGCTAGCGAACACATCTTTACCGAATTCGCAGGTCTAAATACAGCTTGCTGACTGCTGGTTCATTTAGTCCATAAAATATTGTTGCCGCTGTTTGTCGCTCAGTCAACTATGATGTGTGCTGTGAACTCAAAATGCCCTTATCGGCGTGTGTTCGAAACGCGGTCTTTCGTAAATCCTTCCTCTCGGACTATCAACTGTGATATCCTGAGCGAAGATCTATCATTTGAGAAACTAATCTAGTACCACACGCGCGTTAATTGGTCAAACAAGCATCAATTCTAGGGAAGGAGGGTAAAGACTCGATTCGTTGATAGTCAACTTGTTTAGTTTCCTGTAGTCAATACACATCTCTCTCATCTCGAACAGTCTTTTTTATTGACAAAGAGCTCCGGGTGCTTCCCATGGTGAGTCGCGAGACTTGGTCGGAAGAAAAACCCTTCTCATTGAAGAATCTTTGAGAATCGTGGTTTGATAGAATTCTAAACATTGTCTGAAGGCGGCACTCCTAACCGGGCACATGGAGATCTAAAACAACTGGCGATGCGCCTGGAATTAGATCAATGCAGAAATTCTATCTCTCGCACGACTCTGAGGTTATATTACATAACAGCATATTGTCTGGCTCAATTTCCTCAGGGATAGTCTCGGACAACACACGTTTGTCACATCAGTATGTTTTACGCTTCAGCCTTCGGTACTATGCAAGGTGAAACAAGATCCTTTTCTGGCCTCTCGCCTCTGAACTTCTAGGAAATCTTTGCCATTAGGAAGGAGGAATACGACTATCTTTCTCATAAACAAACGATGAGAGCTCGGTGTATGCCAACCAATATCCATTCCATTTCAACATCAAAACGTCCTAGCTGGCGTTAGGGCCAATAAACCAAGGGTCTATTTTGAACCGTGTGATTAACAAGACTAAGGTAGTTGCAACTACGTAAAATGGTATTGTGATAACAACTTTTCTGTATTTAAGTTGATTTCATAACTAGTATTATTTAAAAAGGTGGGGCAAGGGGCCAATATCAATAAAATGTGTAAAACCGCAGAGAAGATACAAAAACAACTCTTCTTAAATCTCTTGGGCGGCATGATTTGGCAACACATGTCACACAATTCGTGAGAATTTGTAAAAAGTATGCAGCAGAGTCATGTCACATGGTAAATAATGGAGGAATGATATAAATAATCATAAAATTAATCTGGTGAGTTCGTTATTTATAGAATTGATCGATCGAATAGATATTGATTATGTCAAAAGATGACGTAAGAGATCAAATTTAAACAAGTATTATATATATAAGATTATATATAATGCAATAATGACAATCGGAAGTAAATGTATAGGAACAGGGAAATACTGCCGAGCCGTGGATATCAGGATAGCGATGCAAGGATTCACTGTATGTTTATAAATGTCTAAGAAAGATTACCTTTTAAATTTGTGGTTATTGACTAGAGAGTTTTGAAAATGTTCCAGTACCTTGTAACCTCTGAGCTCTGCGTACCATCTGTATCACATCCCCAAAACGCTACTGGCGTAAGCAGCGGAATGGTTACGTGGAGGTGCTTTCGTGCAAACGTACAACATTCAAGATATAGGAACGACCTTAAATGGACGTTTTAAGATAAGATTTCATTCGATGCCATAGCAAAATATCAGAGTTCATACATTAGGTCCCATATGTTTTAAAAGTCATAAACATTTCAAGTACAAATTTAATTTAACAAAAGCTTTATAATACCAAAAAATGACTTAAGTTTTTTAAAGATAATAAAAGTTTCATAGACTTTAGATAAAATACAGAATCCGTCTTCATTGATATCCACCACGGCTCCCCTCCAATCTTCATGCCCTAGGACCTGAAATTTACATGCTAAAAGTCAACACAAAGGTTGAGTGAAATCATAGGTTTATTAGTAAAAAGGGTGGACCACAGGATCAAAGTAATAGTAGACTCTAAAACACATTCAGTAGACCAAAACGTTTATTATTGCACTAAGCTCATGACACCGAAGCCTTAACTAGATTTGTGCCCTAATCAGAATATAGGATGCTTGCCAACAACCTAACACCTCTTAATGTTAAATGCTCCTTTTTTTTTTTTTATTTCTTTGATCCAATCTAGTGACCAAGAAAAGGTGGGATTGTCAAGTCCTGATGATTATCCACTAACACTCTGTGCTCACTACAATACTCACCAGATTAACGGTTCATGATATAAATAGGACTTCACAGGCAATAAGGTAACTTTAGCAATAATATTCTGGCAGTAGAGTATAATCTGGATAGATCACTTGTAAAACACTTTGAAAAACACTTAGAAAAAAACAATTGTGTCCATTTAATAAAAACAAGCAATGTAATTCACCCTGCTCAGATTTTTGTAAAACCAATCACGTAGTTAAAAAGGGGGCCTATGAACGCACTTCGGAGTGAATGGTTAATCAACAAGTATCACAATAGAAAATGCGTCACGAAGGAATACGAAAGGCAACCCTATCCCAATATAGGTCGTATAAAGTACTAAACTCTTTAGATTTTTTTCATAGGTCGTATAGCTCATCATTACTATCGTTCGGGCTATCATAATAATGAGGTCATGAAGTGACGTTATGAGGAGTTAGGAACACTTTAAATCGTAAATCCAAATACATCGTCTGTTACGCAACCGAACGAAAGGGGCCTCCCTCTTTATGAAGACTCCCTAGTTAATATATCACTTTTGCTTAATACCCACATTATAGGTCTATATTGTTTAATCACCAATCTAATGGTTTTGGTAAAATTGTGTTTAATAGTTTAAACGCGTTTATAATTTATCGTTTGTAGTACTCTCATACTATCGTTCGGGCTATCATAATTAAGAGGTCATGTAGTGAACGTATGAGGAGCTAGGACACTTTAAATCGTAAATCCAACAACTCGTCGATACGCCACCCCGAAGAGGCCTCATTATGAAACTCCCTAGTAATATAGTACTTTGATAAACTAATACCACATATAGGTCTATATAGCTCAATCACCATCTAATTGTTTTGGTAAAATTGTGTTTAATAAGTTAAAACGTTTATAATTACTGTTTTAGTAAAACTAGCATAACTTTCGCGTTTTAAGCCCGATTTTAACGTTTCTTATGCCCACGCTTTCGTATTAAGACGAGTTATCATAAATTTACATTTTTGAACTTTTGACCTTCTGGTGAACAGTAACTTTTACTGTTCACACCAGACCCTAATTTATTTTTATCGTTCTCGTTATCGTAAAACCCGTAAACGTCGTATTTTATTCGTTATAGTTCCGTTTTTAGCGATTCTTTCGAGCATGTTCTCGTAATTGAAAGTTTTATTGATTTATGAAGTTTAAAAATATAAAAGTTTCTGTCATGAATAGTAATTTTTATAAAAATAGTTTTATAACACCCGGTATTAACGTAAATCGTATTTTTATCGTATCTTTTTCATTATAAGGCGGTTTTTCAAGTTCTCTACATATTTGGAAACGTCATGAGGTGTACTATCTTTCTAATACATAATATGGCTGTTTCAAAAGTCGACCCAAAACAGTCCCATTGAAATAAATAGGTACACTCGTATAACTTTGTTTTTATAACTTACTTTCTATACTTTTCAACTAAATAATTACCACAATTCCTTTATAACTCATAATATACTTATGTCATATATATTATATATTCCAAGATCACAAGTTCATATGAAAAAGTGTTAAAAATCATAATCACAAGTAGAAATATGTTTTACATGTTTAAAAGTATCCTAATGGTGATATTGCTAAATAGAACACATAAACACATAAAATGATAAAAGTAAGGACATAAAGGTTTATAGATAACCTTAATGAAATGTAGTGTGATGAACCAAAGTATCTAAACCCTTGTTTAGATATAAAACCAAAGCTTGCACTCTTGAAACCCAAATTTTCTAATGAAAACCCTAATCTTGCTTTTCTTGCTTCAACACTTGAAAATACTTGAAAAAGGTAATCCAATGCTTGGAAACACCTTAGAATATCTTAGGATGGATGTGTATAGATGTGTATAGGTTGTATAAAATTTTGTATGGATTGTTTATAGGGGGGGTTGAGCCGTGAGCTATAAGGAGAGAAAGAGAGGGATTTTGTGAAAATTTTACTAAGTGTTTTGTATCTATGTTATCTTTCTCTTATGTAATGCATGTATATATAAGCTAGGTTAGTCAAGTTGGTGCATAGATGGTCAAAGAACACATTTGAAGGTTTTAAGGAGGCTTGTTTTCTTGTTAATGGTCAAAGGAACAAAGAAACATAAGTCTTAATGTCAAGTGAAGTACATTGACCAAGATGTATGAAAAATGACCATCTTTAACTCCTAAGTGTTGTTGTTGCCGAGCTAGGGGGGAAAGGTTTCCTAGAAACTTTTGCTAGTTACCAATATATATTGTATAAATCTTATAAGTTACAAGTTGTATTTTGTAAATAAAATGATATCTAGTTGCAAGTAATTGTGTATCCTTTTAATTTCTAGTGTAAAAAGTGTAAGTAACATTTATTTGCCTAAAGTTTAATAAAACTTTAGGTATTAGGTACAATCGAGGGTATTTGTTGAAGCGTTAATAAATTAACGTGCTTCCGGTTATGCTTAAACGATAATTTTTAACTTACGCGATTTATCTTAACTATTAAATTTAAAAGCGAACGCGTACGGAGAAAAAAAAATATAATTAGTGAAATAGATGACGTCGTAAATGACCTGAAAATACGGAATGTTACATGTATGATTTAGACACATAAAAAATTACTTCATGTGACCATATATGCCAATTTGGTCACATTGTTCAAGTGTGTGACATATATTTGTCACCATTTATATGTATATTGTGACTAATGCTTCAAGCATACTTGTATTTGTCACGCGTTCCAAATTCATATGTGGCTAAATAATATTACCAGTTACCTTTAGCCACATAATGTTCGAATGTGTGGCAATACAGTTCCAATGGTTACACAATTAAAATTTTCATGTGTGGCTAATTAGTAAATGTTGTCTATTTTGGTACCTTTAGCCACATAAATATGTGAATGTGTGGTCGTTCCATTTTGCCCATGTGTGACCAAATCCACTTTTTGTACTAGTGCACCTTATTTCCCGCATTAGCTGCATGAAAATCTCACTTCACCCCTCGGATTATATGATTGGCTGACTGGCTAAAAATGCATAAACAGTGGCATCACTTAAGTTAGCAGTACTAACTTGAGTACTAGCAATGCTAACTTGAGTGCTAGCAGGGCTAACTTGAGTGTTAGCAGTACTAACTCCGTAAGCAGTATTAACTTCATTAGTACTGCTAGGGGATGACACAAAAGCCATATTCTAAGAATTTAAGCTTGAGCTTGAGCTTGCAGTTCTTTTAACCTCTTGTTCAACAATCTTGAAATTGTTGTAGAGACCATCAAAGCTCATTGTGTCTAGATCAGATTTATTCCTCCAGACCACAACATGAGAGTTCCACTCAGAAGGCAGACTTCTCAAAAATTTCAAATTGAGATCTTCTTGTGAAATATTTTCACCCAAGATATCCAGCTGACTTATAATCTTCTAAAGCCTGTTAAAAATAGAGTCAAGAGACTTTGTGCTTGGAGCACTAAAGTTCTCATACATTTGCTTCAGAAGAGTCTTCTGGGTCTTCTTTGTGGCTTCATTACCACCAAATCTTTTTTGTATAGCAGCAAACAAAGTCTTAGCATCCTTGTACTGATTAAATGTCATTAGATGTTCATTAGGAAGTGCCATCAGTAACATACTTCTTGCCTTCACATCATTCTTCTTTTAAACCTTTTCTTCAGTAGTTACAGGACCTGGTATTAGTGAAGTTGAGGTACCATTAGCATTTGTTGTTGTTTGAGCTGTTGGTTTGAATGAGTTTCCATTCTCTATGACATCCCATAGAGCATAGTCTTGTACTTGAAAGTATTGCTCAATCCTTAGCCTCCACATATCATATTCACCCTGTTTGAGAATGGGCAACTTTGCAGTAGTAGTGGTTTGAGCAGTTTCTAGATCCATCTCTTCCTTGTGAGTAGAGGGTTCTTCTTGTTAGTTTCTTCTAGATCAAAGTTTCAGAACACAAGCTCTGATACCACTTGTTGATCCTAACTTAAGATCGATTCCTTAGCTTGTAAAGTTTAAGTTACTTTGGATAGATCCAAAACAACTATGGTAGAAACTTTGTGAATACTAAAGAGTATGCGAAATCTACTCTTTAATACTCAGAAGAATATTAATGAAACAGTAAACTATATGAACAATGATATTACTGAAAAGCTCCAATATTATTATTATCAATAATACGAGTACTCTGTGTAGTACTAGGGTTTACAACCTTAAAGCTATATATCAAAAATGTATATGAATGAGAGATATCAAGTACATGCCCTAGGGTCTCCTTTTATACACCAGAGAACCCTAATGGGCTTACAACGCGTTTTCTACACATACATATCTTTTTCTGAAATATCTCATACATATCCCTTTAGCAGTACTAACTTATACAAACAGTACTAACTAAACTTTAACAGTAGAAACTCTTCTAGCAGTAGTAACTAATACTAGCAGTAGTAACTTTACAACTAGCAATAGTAACTTTACAACTAGCAGTAGTAATGACTTAGAGTATTTTCTCTAAACTGCACCAGCAGTAGAAACATAACCAGCAATAGTAACAATCATAACTAGCAGCAGTAACTTCAACAGCACTCAGATGTCTTTTAATCCTAACAATGCGGTTTGTGTAATTTAGGGTCTTTGCGTTTTATGCAAACAATAGTATCATGCGGTTTGTGTAATTCAGGGTCTTTGCGGTTTGTGCAAACAATAGTCTCTACGGTTTATGACAACCGAATTTCATCAAAATTCATTTTTGGCACTACTCAAACCAAATTCGGTAAACCAAATTCGATACAAGGCATTCTTAATAAAGGTATTCTAATTTCAGTTGGACTTAAAAGACAACAATTACTCATTCACGGTTTCTTCTTGATTTAGTAAAATCCCGTAAAAGGCTCTTCTTTTCTAGGTTTAAATCATAGAATTGTAAAATCCCTTGATCTTAAATTGAATTCTAATAACCACAACAACAATCACTTTACCTACTTAAGATCCTACAAAATCATTTTCACTTTACAATTCTCGGTAAAATGGAAACGAAAGATACTTTATCTTCGTGTTCGAATTTGAAAGAACAACAAATGCAACAAATACAAGACAAAGCAAAAAAGAGTTGCATGGTATATTTTTGACTACTTCATTCACACCTCAAACTTCTTTCAAACAACGACTTAAAAGGAACTCGAACCGAGTGTGGATTTAAACGCCCATTTGAGACACTCTTTTGTCAAGACATTCAAATCTTCACATACACAATGTTTCTAAACGTGGATCAACTAGATAAGCAACTTGACAAAGAAGAATTTCAAGAGATTGGATCCATGGATGCTTTTAGAGTACTCGCGACACAGCTTCAGAAGTTCATCAAATCACGATTTTCTTTGGATGATGACGATGGTATAATGACACGCAAGTACTTTCTAGCATATACTGGAACCGAGGTTTAATAATTCTATAAAATACTGATCAAACACATGGAATCTGTTTAGAAGTCAATTGATGAAAGAGCACAACATAAACAAGAGTATGACAGCATGGTGAATGAAAGACATGTGAAGACAAAAGAGGGAAAGGTTGATACGAGTAATGCATTGGATGCTAGTTTGGTTGACACAAAAAGCAGTGGGACAGAATCAGGAGAGCATGATACAAGCAGCAAATTAGGGAATGATGCACATGCTGATGATATAGATATCAGACCCATATATGATGAAGAGCCAATGGCTGAGGTACAAACGACTACTCAAATCAATGTATTTGCTATTAGACAACAGTATGCTGAGCAACCTGATTTCAATAATGAAGGAGAGGTTGACCAGAATGCTGAACAATGTCATAACATACGTCCTTTACCTGCTAAATTAACTGATAACCAGATAACTGAACTCTCAAATCAATCTCTTAAATCTAAAAATATTTGTCTAAAAAAGACTGTTGCCTAAGATTTTTCAAAACTAGAAGCACGTTGTGTTAATCTTGAACTACAATTGCAAAATAATGTTTTAAAATCAGGGCAACAAGGTCAATTTTTGAATGAAAAAAGTAATGAAGCCAAAGTTAAACATGACACAGATGTAATTGAAACAATAGACATCGAATTGGAACATAAAATGGCTAAATTACTTAAGGAAAATGAGAGTTTGAAAAAGCATTACAAAGAACTGTATGATTCTATCAAATCAACTAGAGCTAAGACTATAGAGCAGACAACTTCTTTGATTGCTCAAAATGCTGAGTTCAAAGCTCAACTTCAGGAAAAAGGGTTTGCAATTGCAGCATTAAATGGGGTTTAAAAAATTAACAAGAAATAGTGTGAATACTAAGTTTGCAAAACCATCAATCTTGGGGAAATAGGTTTTACATCCAATCAATTGTTAGACAACCGACTGCATTTAAATCTGAAAGACCTAAATTTTCAAAATCACGGTTTGCCTCCTAAGTTGATGTGAATAACGATTTGTCAAAACCAGTCACTACACATTATTTGCCTAAGGAAAGAGAAACTGCGTTTGCAAAACCTCATCATGTGATTGCATCTAGCGAATCTAGGAATAGTTTAAAGAACATGCCAAGATTTAGTTCAAATAACATGGTTCATAATTACTACCTAGAGGAAGCTAAGAAAAAGACACAGGAAAGAGGTAGGAATTCAAGACCTAGTGTGATGCCTTCTGCTCGATCACAAAGCACAACTAATGATTGCAAAAAAAACCTAGGAGCAATACTCAAACATCTAGGAATTAGACTGCATCTAAGAGTAGTTGCGTAACGACAAAGATTGTGCCCATAGCAGAACACTCTAGGAATTCTAGAAATTTTTCTGACTCTAGACATTTTGTTTGCTCGACATGTCAGAAATGTGTCTTTAATGCAAATCATGATCATTGTGTAACAAAATTCTTGAATGCGGTTAACTCACGTGCTAAGGTTCCATCCCATAAGACAACAAACATAAACAAACCCGTAGAGCAAATAAGTATTGCCAAGAAACTAGTAAGATAGATCCCTACAGGACATAGGTTTTCTATCCAAAAGACTACCACAGTGCATGAGAAAACAGAGTCTCCTATATCTTGTCTTAGGTGGAAACCAACGAGTAGAATTTTCAAGACTGTTGATCTTAGATAGGTTCCAACTAGAAAGATATTCCCTTCTAGCACAATCAAGGTTGATAGTGAACCCTCAAATGGTTCAAATGAATATATCTCTAACCCACATGAATGCATACCAACTCTTTATGTCAGTGCAGGTACTCTTAACATAAGTGTGGGTACATCTTTCAATCCTAAAAAGGAAGGACTCGGAGTTTGGTTGCTAAAAAACTAATATCTCATAAACCAGGGGTTTAAGAAATTCAAATCTAATGAACAAAAACAATGACGTATGTTGATAATAAAACTTCAGGCCTCGCACCACAACGATAAAAGGCGTCAGATTATGACAACTCTGGCCTCGTGGCCTAACTACAAAATCCGAGTTTTGAACGAACCAAAATGACGTTTGAACATAACAGTTCAAGCCTTAGAATTCATGACAGCAGCAATGAACCTTCAAGTTTAAAGCTGGTTCCAATTGTTTCTCCTCCAGCTGACACAACAGATTATTCACAACAAGAGTTAGATCTTCTTTTCGGTCTTTTGTACGATGAATTTTTCACTACATGTACTTCAAGCGTCAACAAGTCTTCTTCTCCCACTGACAGTTCTACTCAACAAGACACACAACCTCCAGCAAATGTTAAACCTACAACAGAACCAATCACTCCAACTACAACTGTTCATGCTGAGGAAAACACCGATAATCAAGCAGAAGATGCACATTTTGAACCATATGAATTTATCAATCTATTCGGGACACCGGTACGTGAAGAAGCAGAGTCATCTACTCGCAATGTTGATAATTCAAATATGCATACATTCTACCAACGTCAACAATCTGAACACCAATGGACTAAAGATCACCCGTTAGAACAAGTTCGTGGAAATCCATCTAAGCCAGTGCAAACAAGATGAAAACTTGCAACAGATCCTAAAATGTGTATGTTCGTGCTCACCATGAGTACTGCTAAACCGAAAAACGTTAACGAGGCAATGGCTGATTCCGTATGGATAGAGGTAATGCAGGATGAGCTTCATCACTTTGACAGACTCAATGTCTGGGAACTTGTTGACAAACCATTTGGAAAGACAGTGATTAAACTAAAGTGGTTATGGAAAAACAAGAAAGATGAGGACAATATTGTTATTCGTAATAAGGCACGACTCGTAGCTAAGGGGTATGCACAAGAAGAGGGTATTGATTTTGGAGAATCTTTTGCACCAGTCGCTCGCTTGGAAGCAGTTCAGATTTTTGTTGCCTGCGCTGCACATAAATCTTTTCCAATCTACCAGATGGACGTTAAAATGGCTTTTCTTAATGGTCTACTGAAGGAGGAGGTTTATGTTGCACCGCCATATGGGTTCGTTGATCCCAATCATCCAGAAAAAATTTACCTTCTAAGGAAAGCTCTATATGGATTGAAGCAAGCTTCGAGAGCCTCGTATGATGAAATCTCAAATTTCCTGATGTCCAAAGGTTTTACTAAAGGTATTATTGACCATACTCTTATAATAACTCATAAATTTTCATCAAAGTAATAAAGCATCTATTAAGTTAAATGAAATGTACTATCTATCTGTTATATATGAACCACCTTTTTTAGGGAAATTTTTCGCTTTATTACATTACTTGCATTACTAATATCTCAATATGCAACATAACTTGCATAACTAAAGTTAACAAGCTCACGCAACCTACCTACGGCAATCCTATCTACATATATGTCAAGAAAACATCATAACATGTCAATTCAATATCTTAATATCATTTTTACAAAGTATATTACTCATATAATGTACCATTTGCAACATTATATCAAGACAGGCTTTAAACAATTATCGTTTACCTCTAAACCCTAATTCCATGAAAGATTAATATCTAAAGTGAATGTACAAGTTACTAAACCATATGTACAAGTAATATAACATCTCATTTTAAATATAAAATCCCTCCAAGTCAAAGTGCAAGTCTTTAAAAGCACAATGTA
>BQNB010044290.1:6028-44075 GCA_026074375.1 Tanacetum coccineum | reverse complement strand
ATATATATATATATATATATATATATATATATATATATATATATATATATATATATATATATATATATATCCTAAAATACCAAATAAGTAATAGTATAGAGAGTATCCCGTTTGATATAAAAATTGCTTGAGGACAAACAATATTTTATCTCCCGGATGTCGTATCCCGACAAAGTGTGAATTGAAAATCCTTGTTTCGTTCGTGATCGCGTGCTTGAATAATCAATATTTTGGATTTTGGATTCTAAATCTAATAACGTAAAGGGAAAGCATATAAAGGCACGTTAAACTATAAATTAAAGCATTTTTAGGTATGTTATTCACGACTCTTTTTCACTTAACTTTTTAGTGCATATTTTACGTATTTTGTATCGCTCTAATATATTTTTGTTCTAAATGGATTCCTTTTATAGTAGAATTCAAAAGACATAACAGGTCCGGTGCATATAAAATTTGAGTGTCTGGGTATAACTTTTTGCTGATAAACATCTTATACAATTGTGTTGGTTTGTGTATATTCATGTATAAATTTATGTAAGTATTACAATTGACCGGAATTGGCACCTTCATAAGCTCACGAGTCTGTAACTGAGTCCGTGTTACGTTTTAACTAACTAGCAACATATGGGGTAGTTAAAGACCACAAAATCATCTCCAAGTAGGTTCGATAACTTACAAGTTACGTGTATTATTGGTGTTTAATAATTGTTCTTTTTCGCAAGATCATCTTAAAGGTTGTATTTGTATGTACCATAGGTATATACAGGATCAGATTGTATTGGTGTATGTAAAGCTGGAACTTTGAACCAAGTTTTTTAGCGTCAAAGCTAAATTTAGCAATATTCATCTTATACATGGTATGTTGTACATTCAGTGTTTAGATTTTTTTAGGGTGTGAATATTAACACAATTGTTACTCAACTTAGATATTTTTTTCATTCATTTTGCGAAAAGAAAAAAAATGTTATAGCCATGTTTATACACGCGATATACTTTCATATGTTTACTTACTATATGAGTAAACTTTGAAATGCACATTTACTTTGTGTAAATAACCACTGAAGAGTGATTCATACAAAGTGATACAAGGAACATGGTATATAAATAACCATTACATGTTATAAAATTTATGTAAAATACAATCAAACAAATTATCAAAAATTGGACAATCCGATTAAAATGTAGCATATTATCAGTATTAAGTACGTAGTTTATTATGTTTAAGTTTTTTGACTGTTGAGATTTATTTTCTAGGACTTATGGCACTAGATGTGAAGAAACAATAGGTATCGATCCTACAAAGGATATGAAGAAATGGTTCAAGAGAGGGAAGATCCGCGAAAATCTTAAGGCGCAACCGGAAGATACCAAGATGGGTTTATTATTCTCATGAGCGTGAGTTGTGTTCTTGCATAATGCATGCAACTTTCATGTCATAACTATATATATTTCATCATATATATACACATTTAGTTTACATTTCTTTTCTTTCTTATTGCATTCAATAAAAATGTTGGTGTGTTTATAAATGATTTACTTTTAATTAGTTTCTTTCTCATATCGGATGAACATTCATTTTTTCCGTTTGTAATTCATTCAATAAATAATTTTGTATCTTTATAATTCATTAATCTTTACATAATTCTTTGTAAACGATAATCACAAGGCGAGCCCGCCCATCGGGCGGGCTTTGCAACTAGTATATATATATATATATATATATATATATCCTAAAATACCAAATAAGTAATAGTATAGAGAGTATCCCGTTTGATATAAAAATTGCTTGAGGACAAACAATATTTTATCTTCCGGATGTCGTATCCCGACGAAGTGTGAATTGAAAATCCTTGTTTCGTTCGTGATCGCGTGCTTGAATAATCAATATTTTGGATTTTGAATTCTAAATCTAATAACGCAAAGGGAAAGCATATAAAGGCACGCTAAACTAGAAATTAAAGCAATTTAAAAACCTAACGACATTTAGATCAATTAAAAACTAATTAAAAACTAAATTAAACCAACTAATTAACTAAAAATGACAAATTAAAACTCTAAAAACTCAAAATGCAAATTTCTTAGACTAAAATGCTTAAACTAATTTTTAATAATAGAAAAATATTTTTTTTAATTTTTAAACTAATTAAAACTATTTTTAAACTAAATAAAACTAAAAATTAAATTAAAAATACTAAACTTAATCCAAAAATTTTGAGAAAATTTATAAAAATACTAGATGGTAATCTAAGGGTTTACAAAGAAAAACGACTCCAAAAAGCTAAACCTATAAGCTGCTAAAAATCAAAGAAGCTGATAAGCTTAAAACTTAAAGTGTGTATAAGAAATTAGTAATGCAAAGGTTTAACAGAAAAGTCCCAAAGGCGCAAATGGTAAATGTGTATGTGTGTTGAGGGGGAGGCCACAGGTTCGAGTCCTGCGATCTACTTTTTGCAAAAAACATTTTTTTTATTTTTCTTTTGAAAACAGTTAAAGAACAAGTAAAAATAAGCACTTTTAATAAAGGTACTCTTTTTTAAACTTATAAATAAGCTAGGAATAAGCACAAGTAAAAGGACAGTTTGGCTTTTTTGACATTTAGACAAATAGCTAAACTGTTTGAGCTTTTTGGATCAAATAAGCAAATAGAAAACTAAAAAGCTTAAAACAGACCTACACCTAGACCTAAGAAGCACTAAGAACATATAATAAGCAAAATTAATAAGCTAAAAGACATCAAAAGGCTATAAGACAGTTTACTCAATAACACTTTTAAAGGACTAAAACCACTATTTTAAGCTAAACTATAGAACTAATAAGCAATGAAAATAAGTTAAAAACTAAGAACAGATTAAGAACTAAACTCTACTAATACAATTAAGCTGGATTTAAGCAATTTACCTAAAGAAAATAAGCTAGAAAGACAGCTGTCATTGACAGTTTACACTACTTGTTATATTGCTTTGAGAATAAATGACTACTTTTAAGCTTAAAATTAAGACTCAAAGGCTATCTTGACAAACTAAAAACTTGAAACAGATTAAGTATAGACTTCCATAAGCTAATTTTAATCAAAATTTAACAAAGAAAAGCTAAATTCAATCCCCATAATGATCTGGACATTAAAGGCATTTAAGCTTAACCCAAAACCTACCACTACTTAATTGTTTTTAACTAAATTACTCAAAGGATTTTACCAAAGACTATGACCTTAAAACTAATACTCATTGATGCTAATAAGACACATTTAGCTCATAAAAAACACACCTCAAATAGGCTTTTAAGAATTTTATCAAATAAGCAATTTTAGAAACCTTAAAACTAGCAGTCTTAAGTTTTTGATAAGACAAACTAGAAAACTTGACAAAACCTATTTAAAACTTATGAAAACTAGCATTTAGATTTAATTAAAGTTTATGAAAACTGATTTGATGACCAAAAATAAACCTAGCAGTCTTAACTATTGTTAAGACTGCTTGTCTCAAACACCCTTTTAAACTTTTTAAAATATAATTTAAGCTGAATTAGACCTCAAAAAGCATGAAACTTTGAAAACAGATTAAGTTAAAATATATTTAAGGACTTATAAGCAATAACATCATAGAAATAAGCACAATTCAATAAACAAATGATTAAGCAGATTATGACTATCTTTAGACACTTTTTGATTCAAAATGAACAAACAACTAAAAAAACTTGATAAGCTACTAAGATCTAAACATATAAGCTAGCATAAAACAGATTAAGCACTAAAAGAACAATAATAAGCAATAATAATCAAAATAAGCATATCTAATAGCTAAAATAGAGATTAATCTATAATAATAGGAAATAAGTACTCACTTGGTCCTTTGCTCAAAACAAGGACATTAACATGCTCTTAGAGTTATTATACAAGCTCTAGCTTATCAGAGATAAGCTGGTAATAACCATAAGCCCATCCAAGTCTGGCTTATCATTCACTTAGTTTATAAATGATTTTTGTGAAGTTTTTAGTAAAAGACTTATTCAGCTTAGCTATTAGGTAGCTAAGCTGTCTAAGTAGTAGCTTATAAAGTAAACCAGCTTATTTGAACTTATTAGGTAATTTCACACAACATATTTAACTAAAATTTGCAATATCATAAAACTGAATAAAACTTGAACACGAATTTAAAATGAAACTGATATTTGATTAACTTTAAAAGAGTTACAATACTAGAAAGGAAATTACAACTTTAAAAGACAATAAGCACTAATTTAAGCTACAATATTTAAAAACGAAAAAAAGCTCCCCTTTGTTGTGTGTTGAGGAGGCTCTATTTATAGGGCTTGAGGATGCTTCTAGGTCTTGGAGGAGCGTCCTCAGCTTCTAATCCTAGCCATCTACTCATTAGCCGCCTCAATTTCATCAATTATAGCCCTTGGATCATGTGCCAGCTATCATCCTCCAATAAGACGTCAAGGATTTGCCAGGTGGACTGAGGTGATGTCAGGCGTGTGTCAGGCTTCTAGAACGAGTGAATCATGTAGGTGAATTTGGTTTTTACTCGTGAGTGTTGCAGGGTAAAAGGGAGGGAAATGAGGGAGAAGCACAGTAACATTAACTTGGGTTAATATAAATTTGACCTGGACTTTGACCCGGGTTTGGTGTTTGGGCTTGGGTTATTTTCTTAGGCCAGGAATGGGTTAATGGTTAAATGGATTTTGGACTTGTTAATTTATAAAAGGGCTAATTATTTTAGGCTTATAATCTTGTCATTAAAGAGATAATGGGCTGACCCATTAAAAATGAAGTATGCTCTCGGCTTTGTTTTTCTCACGCTCTTCCAATCCCGTGCTCGGTTTTGTCCGTTTTGGCTTTGTTTTTGTCATTTTTGATATATCCGATACCTGCACAATACAAATCACAAAATACACATATACAATGCATTTTCTATGTATTTTTGGTAATTTAAGCTTATTTTACTAAAGAAAAATGATATGTGAATAAACACATATCAGGTATATCCATGACATACTCAATTATCTAACCTTGATGTCTTTTATGAGTTAAATAAGTTAAGGTCATCATGAATCAAAATAATATCAATATATAGTTTAATTACCCTTGTTGAACATATCATAAAATGTGGTATTCCAATAAGATTGATCTTATACTTTTATGGCTTTTCCTATTATACCAACTTAAGTTAAAACCTAATAGTATCAATAATGTTACTAAGCCAATTGCATCATTTTATAAGTCTTTTGAGCAAGTCAACGACCTAATGTGTATCTACTAACAAGTAGACATAAACATCCAATACATTACTATTCGTTTTAAGTCTTTGACCAAGTCAATGACTTCATGTACATGTCTTTAACAAGAAGACATAACAGGATAACTTTTTTACTTTACGTTATAAGTCTTTTCACAAGTAAAGGACTTAATGTATGTAACATTTCTCAATTTTAGGTCATTTTACGACTCCTATTATTCGTCACTATTTATTTTAGTCCGATACGCGTTCACTTTTAATTTAACTTTTAAGCTAAATCGCGTAGACTAGAAATAATCATTTAACGTAAACGGTCACCAAATAAATAAAGGTTTACGTCAAACAAGTGTTATATAATTATTAAGAAGATAATTATTAAATTTGCGTATTTTATTTTTATTGGTCACGTAAAAGGCTTACGTTTCGCAATAAAATACATTTAGACACACCCCGGAAATACCTGGACTTACCTAGACTCAAACCAATACCCACTTTTAATCCCTAAACACAAAATTTATTATATTTTGTGTTAATAACCCATGTTGGCCGATTATTGGCAAATGAAACCCATAAACTTTTGTCACATGTGCTAAATCAACTAGAAATCTTCCTAAGTACTTGTACATCAAGGTTTTAATTAAGACTTGTACTTAATGTCCCTAGATAAGCTAATACACAATGGATAATAACCTTTTTGGCTCTCTTTCTCTCTTGGATACCCGCGGCAACATATATGTATACACAAACCATGAAATCTTGTCAAATCCTAGGTAAATCTTGTACAAATATATGGTAATTAAGGATTGTACTAGGTTGTATTAGCAAAACCATTAGAGAGTAACTAGAAACCTCAAAACCACTAACCTAGGGCACGGTTTGGTTTGTTTGTGGGACTAGGAGATGTAACTAGTTCTCATGCCTATATATACTCACTCACATTTACCTTAAACACTTCTTACAACTCACAAACACTCAAACAAGTAAACCATATTACTTCTCTCTTGTCTCGGGTCATAAGACGCAAACAAACACTTTCATAACCTCATTCGAACCAACAAATAACACTAGGGCTTTTCATACAAGGTCATAAGAAGAACCACGAGCCAAGGTTAGGTATTTGTATGAGCTTTGAAGCTAGGTTTGGTTATTCGATCGTGTATTATACACTTGGGTTGCCATCCTACTCGTTCCAACACACAACCAAGTCACTAGGACCTTTGTAAGTCACGAACAAACCTTATACGTATTCGTATCTTACGTTCATTGTTTGTTTGCTAGTCGTTGTGTCACGTAGGTATGTAAATAATACACTAACGTGAGCATGTGCATGATAAATGCAAGGCATGCACGTTATTTGCGTGTACAAAGGTATACTATCGCTTGTGTGGTGCTAAAAGTTGTCGACCTATATGAAAACTTGACTCGGGCTTATATGTCTCTTTTAAAAACGAATGGCACGAAAACAAAACGTAAACCTTGCGTGATATCAAAAGGGTGTGGCTTGGGAAAGTGTATACGACATTATTAAGCGTTTGCATGGGACAAACGCGACCCTTATGCGTGCTAAATGAGCTTACATTGATTTATAGTATAATATCGAATCCTAAGAAACACTAGGGAGTGTAACGGGCCACTAATGGTCTAGTTTAACCTAAACGACCCGCATTTGGGCCTAACAGCCCGTTAGTGGGGACCCGTAGCTCACTATTAAGCTCATTCGAGCTTATTGATGGGCTAATGACTTATTGAACCCATGAATAGAAAGACATGCATGAAAAGAAACCCTTAATGGGCCTATAAGGCCCACTAGCCCACGTACGAACCAAACAGGCCCAACAAGCCAACCTTGTGGGCCCACAACTTATTAATAAGCACCCTCAAGCTTATGGAGAGGCCTAGTGTGCTTATTAAACTTATAGGAACCCTAACATAAAAGGTAAACCAAACCGGACCCTTAACGGGCTTGGTAGCCCATTTCCGTGACCAACGAAAGCCCATAAGCCACAAATAAGCTAGGACAACTTATTTGTGAGCTTATGCAGTTCAGTAAGCTTATTATGAACCTAGAAAAACTAATGGACCTAAATCAAACTAGTTTGAATATAAATAACCCTTATCGAGCTCTTAATGGACCCGAAAGCCCATTAACGAGCTTAATGGCTTATTGAATAAGCCACAAGATAAAAACAGCTTAAACAGAATCCCTTAAGTGCTTATTAAGGATAGAAAATAAGTTGGATCATGTATTGAAACCCTAACGGACTTTTAAAAACATTTCGGGTTAAGGTTATTGGGCTAACGAGCCCGGTAAGCTCAAATAAGCTCACCCGAGCTTATTTTTTAGCCAAACAGTTTCACATAAGCTTATATAAGCCAAATGAGTGCTTATGTGCTTTTGGAATCTTAAATGGACCATTCATTAGCTTAATGGACTTTAACGAGTCCAATAGGCCCAATAAGCCTAAATAAGCTCATCCGAGCTTATTTATAAGCTGCCAACAGCTTATGTAGCTTATTGGAGTTAATAAAACCTATTGTCACTTGTTAGATCTTAATTGGGTTTAAAATGCGATTTTTTACAAGTTAAGGGGGGGCTAAAAGTGGCAAATTTCAAACTTAAGGGTTAAAACTGTCAAAACTGGTTTTATAAAGTTTTAAGGATTGTTTTGTCATTTCTGAAACTTAAAGGGGCTATTTGGAACATATAAGGACCTAAAGTGTAATTGTTGTAAAGTTAAAGGACTAAAGGTGTAATTATGGAAACCTAGGGGTTTAGAATGTAAATATTATATTTCATAAACATAGGGACTGTTTTTGTAAATATAGAAAACCTAAGGGTATTTCATGAACAAAGGTGATTTTAATAACCACTTAACGTATCAGACGAGTTATATATTTATCGTATATTATAACAAGTTAAACCACGACTTAATAAATATGGATATTTATTAATAAACGTTTATACCTATACTAGAACGTGTGCAATCGTATACCTTCCCAAGAGCCATCAAGTAAAGACAAATACAATAAACATGTGCACCACCACACAAGTGATAACAGTATATATAAACTAGCAATTTATTGTAGTTTATGCATTAAGTCGTTAGCCTAAACTTGTAGACTAAGACTGGCCGTATTTACTTAGGTATTTGACGGTGTGATTCATTTGCCATACTTGGATATATTTATCATTTTCAGAGGACTATTTACTAAGGTGAGTTCATAGCCCCATGTTTTACAATTATTTAAATGATTTACATCTTTGGGGTGAGAACATGCTTTGTTTTACAAATTGGACGCAAGTGTACATTTTATACTATGATTACGTGTTTGCCTAAGTAGCGATAACCCACTGAGCCCTTTATCATGAACTGTCAATTACTAGATTGTGAGCGCGAATGTTATAAATAGATCTATTTGGGATTGACATCCCCGTTTGGGTGAGTAGCGCTCACTGTGCCGGTTTGCCGGACAACAAACGTATACCATGTCGGATTTGGGATGTTGCGGGTTAGAACATCATTCACGGGCAATGTTGGCAATTTATTGCATTCATACATGTCGAGCTTCAGTGTCATGAGCTTAGGAAAACGTAATTACTTTTTATGATGTTTGCATCTGTTGCTTAATCATACACTTGGAAATCTTGCGGTCCTACTATTGATTTACATAAACCTATGAATTTCACCAACTTTATGTTGACGTTTTAAGCATGTTTTCTCAGGTCAATAAGGCACGAGGTGCCCAGATACATTGGGGGTCATTCTTTGAAGAGAGTCAATACTAAAGATTTGGGTCGTATTACATTTTGGGAACATTTGTTATAAACCGAAATCTTTACTTATATTGTCGAACAATTTGAAGCCATGAGCTTATGTAATGAACAAGTATTTTGTTAATCCAATGTATCTTTTTAAAATGACACGATTAGTGGTCGTTCTCATATCTTGTGCTATTGATCTATGAATTAACGCCCTCGGATATTCAACATTCCGCTGCAACCTAGATTTGGGGGTGTTACAATGTACATGTCTTAACAAGAAGACATAATAATTATTATACTAAAGTATATCAATAGTAATTTCAAGTTAATCTTAAACTCCATGTTTATGATTTCTAAGAAAACATAATCATGTAGATTGTCATTTTGTCTTGACATATTCTCTTGATATGGCTACATACATTAAATATGTAGGAGTCCTAGTAGAGTAATAGTTTTCTTACTTTGCAGTCAAGAAACCATTAGTCATATTGTTCTAAGTTGTTCCTTGCACATAATAAAGATTTCTCCCACTTGTGCAGGGTACAACTTCTTTGCATAAAACAACACCACACTAGTTAGTTTGTTTGTATCAACAATATGGAAGTGTCAAGCTCATAGCTAGTGTATATAGAACTCCATCGATTAATAAGGAATCATGCATAACTATCAAAGATAACATTAAAACGGAAGCGACATCTCAAAGGCAGCAAGTTATCAAAGATAATACACAATGATTCTTTATTAAATAAAGATGTTTCACACTTGGAAAGTAATTTATTATTTCAGGCCAAGCCAGAAATAAAGTAAGATGTCTATGAGGTAAAACAGCTCATAACTCTCACTGAATTTGACAACATTGCAAGTTTGTCATTTTCATTTATAAAATGCATTACTCCCACTAGATCTGGTAACATTATGAGTGTTCCTTCACTAGTGAAAGTAATTGCAATTTATCTTTTCATTTATTGAATATCTACACATTATTGCTAATGTGAGTCACATGTATTAGTAAGCAAGTACTAAGATATGCAAGTAAGTGTGTTCAAGTTCTAGCCATCTTAGCTGTATATTAACTTGAAAAATTGGCATGCAATTCCTCTTTTATTCTGCTCACTTTACCTTGAGTGTGTGTAGCGTCTCTTACTGATTTAAGGAAACAGCTATAGACATGAGTTCTCTAGTTATTGCCTTTTACAATGTTGCGGTCATATTTTTGTCTTCCAATCAAACCTCATAAATATGTCTTGTGTACAACAAGATATTTTATTCTTGGTAGCTATAGACACAAGTTCTCTAGTTATCTAAGTTTCTTATTATGATTCAAAGATTTCAAAACAGGATAAGGATATTGAAGCAATCTTAAAAGAATAAGAAGTCCAATTAACTTAACATGAAGTTTGGTATGAGTTCGATTAGAATTTAGTATAATTCTTTCATTCCTATTATAACTTTTTCTGCAAGTAAAAAGTATAGAAAATAGTCTTATTTTCTCAAGAAAAATAGATACAGTTTGTCTTCCACAAGTAAGAACAAATATTTGTTTACGGTATTTGTTGCATTAATACATTAAAAGAACTTGCAAAGTTCATTTTTAGTATTTTCGATAATCCAACTTGACGTTCTACCATTAATGCAGTTGATCTACTAAAAACGGTATAACTCAAAAGGTAATCTGCGGGAGATAATTGCCAACATGTGCAACTCTTAGCCATTATGGGGCACAAGACAATATAATCCAGAATTATAATGTCAAGTGGCATGTTTAACCCCATCGTATGCCTCAGGTTGAAGGTCTGACCAACCATACTTGATATAAGTCGTCCAATACAAAATCTGTAATTTTACAGTCTCAGGTTTGACCATACGATTGTTATATTACCTTGTTTTGCATATTCACCTAAGACTGTCTTAGAGTAAAAGAACAAACTCAAGTGATTTCATACTTAGATGGCAATTGACTTAACTTTTAAGGGTATAAATATTTTGATAAAAACAAGGTTACAAAAAATGTGTATATGAAAGCATGCATACAACCTTATAACACTAGTTATTTTAAAACATTTCCATTTTTGTTTTAAAACCTTTCTATAAATAGAAATCCTATAATTTTACAAACTACATGCCATTTATAAAATTAGGGTTACCATGTTTACAATATTTCCATGTATAAGTGATCTTACTATGGATAAGGTTATTTCCCCACATGAAATAATCAAACCCTAGTAATGATTACGACATACTTTAAATATTGTTAAAACGTTTATGTAAAATTTGTTTATTCTTGCATTGTTTCGTCACGGGTTCCCTTGCGGAAACCACTAATCCCATCCGTTATAGAACGTTTGCAAGAAAATTACAAAATTCACATATATAGTTTATGATTTAGCAAAGTGTACGTATCAATATACACACAATAAGCATTTTAATCATGTACTTTTAGTCCATGTTAATTTTGAAAATCATTTTTGCATAATTATATATATATATATATATAATGCCACAATATATATAAAACATGAAAACATATTTACCAAATTTATCATACTAAACAAAATCATTCACGTAATTAAAACAATAATTTAACAAAAGTCTTCTCATCTTTTGCAATTAACCAATGAATTCACGTAATGATTTCATGAATACCATACTAAAACAAGCATGCATAAAATATATTTAGCTTAATAACCATGGTTTTCATGCACGTAATCTATGGTTGACAATTTATAAGCAATAAATAAGCTACAATATATTCAAATCGCAAATTATAATATATGCATTTATAATAAGCGAAACAAATGTTTCTAAAATATAACCATATTTTATTTCTTATTTTATGTGATATTCAGGGTAAAATATTTCACTAAATAATATCTTAATATAGGTTTTCACATAAAAGGCAAGAAATATTTATAAATATGTATTTATATTTTTGCCGGGTCTTCCAAAATACATACCATATTTATATTTTCAGATTTTATGTGTTTTGTATTAGTAATTAACTAATTATTTCAGTAAATAAATTCCTAAAATAAATTGCACATAAAAAGGCAATAAAATATTCACAAAATATGTGTATTTTAGGTATTTTACCGTTTTATGTAATTATAAAGCTATATTGACTGGCTCGTGATGCCACTGTTGGAAATTATGGTCTAAAAAACCTAATATTACATGAATATTAAACGAGCTACGCAGCGGATCTAATTCATATAGCACTTATAATTAACATAAACAATAAGCATAAAACATACCAAATGACAACCAAGCCACGTGAAGAACCGGATACTTCTTTAAGTACACGCATATGTGTAATACATGCTAAACCGAAAACCCTTCAAGTTACTAAAGTAAGTAACCTCCATGTGGTTCATACACTACACGTCGAACAATACTACTCGAATGCTAGTTCCACGAACCAACGCTCAAGAATACGTCAAGTGATCGAAAAAACCAAAATCCCTAAAGGTTGTTTGTTTGGTTCGATTGCAAAGAGAAGAGAAGAAGGGAATGGGATAAATAATGAGGTCCAGGGATCATCTATTTATAGTGTTAGGATTAGGGTTACATAGCTTTTGGAAAAAGCTACCTAATCTTGACACTTTTGGTCCCTCTTCTTTCCTTTTCCCTAACCGGCCACCATATAGTCCAAATACACCCTTGGTGTTGACTTTTTGACTTTTATAATATTTATGTTTAATTACATTTAATTACCCATTATTTAAAAAGCCTTATAGTTAATTATTCGTAAACGAACTAATTAACGGCCGTTAATATTTTATCGTTAGAATATTAATATACATAATAAATATTCACTTGTATTATTATATACATTAATCGAGTATTAATACATATATAATAAATATAGGCTTATATTATTATATATATACCAATAGCGAGATATCTATGTGTATAACGTGTGTGACCCCGTAGGCTCACGTATTCCTAACCGTATAAATATCCATATGACATGAGCACAAACCAACAATATGGATATGGATCAATAGTCATTGCATAGTTTAACGATTCTGTTTCTCGCATATGTATTGATTCAGATCACCAAATGTAAACCATGCAAATATTTGACCAACCCAACGAGGGGCCCAGTAAGTATCTTATTCCCTCACACGTGGAGGAACAAATTCTATTTTGACTACAAGTGTCCGTCATGTACTTCAAAACATTTATGAAAATAGCCCTTATAACTACCTTTTAACAGCATAGTGGTAGACTATAGTCAAGAAATGCTATCCATACATGCAAAACCCGCTTGCATTTCAAGTCTAAAGATAAACATGACTTTCACCATGTGTGTAATATACCCGATGACGCTGATCCATAAAGTGATTAACACAGGTGGGGCATCCAATATTCAACCTTATTGAATAACATGTGAAGTTGGCAGAATCATCTTTACATATTCTCCAGAATACAACCAAACACTCACATTTACCTTATCTTAACAATACTCCCATATTGTCAAATGGTAATGGATAAAGCTTTAGAATGCTACAAGTCATTCATAGATATAAACATGCAAATATAGGACACAAATATTATAAAAATGAAAACAAGATACTATGTATATTAATTCATTCAAAACATAACAATCGTTGTAACATCCTATTATCCAAATACTAACTAAATCACAGATTTACATGAGACTACTAGCAGGAACAATTCCAATCGCCATATCATGTTCATAATGCTTATTGAACGGCATTGGTTTTGTAAACGGATCAGCTACGTTGTCATCTGTGTGAACTTTCTTAAGGAAAATCTCACGTTCTTGAATTACTTCATGAATGCAATGATATTTCCTCTGAAAATGTCTGGCTCCCTTTAAAATTCCAAGATCATTGGCGATCGCTATTGCAGGCTCATTGTCACATAGCATCTTCATAGGTCTTTTATTCGATGACACGGCATTTCCAAGTCCATCAATAAACTTCCTCATCCAGACGGCTTCCATTGATTCTTCAGCAACATCAATGTACTCGAATTCTGTAGAAGACATAGCAGTAGTGCTTTGCTTAGTACTTTTCCAGTCCACGGCTCCACCATTAAGTATGAACACATATCTCGTTTGGGATTTTGTATCGTCCTTATCTGTTTGAAAACTAGCATCAACATAATAAGATACTTTCAGCTCAGCTTCAGGTTTTGCCCTATACACAAGAACCATATCTTTAGTATTCTTTAGATACTTAAGAATACTTTTAACAGCAGTCCAGTGAATCTCACTAGGATTTTACTAAAAACGACTACATAAATTTTGCGCAAAGGCAACATCAGGTCTAGTACATCTGACCGCATACATGATTGAACCTATAACCGAAGCATAAGGAACTCTTTGCATACGTTGTACCTCACTAGGTGTTTTAGCACCTTGGGACTTTCTATAGTCAGGATTTTCTATCATTGGAGTATACCCCCTTTTTGGAGTTTTCCATCCAAAATTTCTTTAGAATTTTCTCTAGATTTGCACTTTGACTAAGAGCAATCAACCGCTTAGATCTATCACGTATGATCTTGATTCCAAGGATGTATGATGCTTCTCCTAAGTCTTTCATATGAAAACACATACAAAGCCAAGATTTAACTTCTTGCAGCATTGTAACGTTATTTCTTATGAGTAATATGTCATCGACATACAAGATTAGGAATGCAACATTACTCTCACTAGCTCTGAGATATACACATGGCTCATCAGAATTTTGAGTAAAACCAATCTTCTTGATTTCTACATTAAAGCTTTTATTCCAACTTCTAGATGCTTGTTTTAATCCATAAATGGAACGTTGAAGTTTGGATACTTTGTTGGGATGTTTCGGATCCACAAACCTCTCAGGTTGCACCATATATATGTCCTCGCTTAGGTGACTATTCAGAAAGGCGGCTTTGACATCCATTTGTCAAATCTCATACTCATAGAACACGGCTATGGCTAAAAGAATCCTTATAGCTCTAATGTATGTAATAAGAGAGAAGGTTTCCCCATAATCTACACCGTATGTTTGGGTATAGCCTTTTGCTACAAGACGATCTTTAAAGATGTGTACATTGCCATCCATGTCAGTCTTTTTCTTGAAAATCCATTTACTCCCAACAGTTCGACCATTAGGAGGAAGATCAACCAAAACCCAGACTTAGTTATCTTTCATGGATTGCATGTTCGTATTTATAGCTTCAATCTATTTGTCAAATTCAGGATCTAATAATGCAGCCTTGTAATTAGGTGGTTCATTAAGATCACCTAATTCATATTCCTCAACATCAACATAGAAGCCATATCTATCTGGTGCTTGAGGTATCCTTGCGGATCTACGAATAGGAATTTTAACATTTTAAGGCTCGACCTCGATAGGCGCGACCTCATTATGTACTTCGCTAGTATTTTCAGAAGGTTGTGTATCTTCTTCTTGAATTAATTTAAGTCCTCCGTCAGTCCCACTCGATTCAAGAATTCCATGACTCTCACTCGCTTCTTGTACCATGAGGCTATTCTCAAAGAACTCAGCATTTCAAGCAACAAAAATCTTGTTCTCGAGTGGATAGTAGAAGTAGTAACCCATCGTTTCCTGTGGGTATCCTACAAAGATACAATTAATGGATCTAGGATCAAGTTTGTCAGGTGTGTCTCGTTTCACGAGTGCCTCACAACCCCAAACCCTTAAGTAGGACAACTTGGAGCTTTCCCGTGCCATATTTCATAAGGCGTCCTTTCAACCTTCTTGGTTGGAACTATATTAAGAATGCGAGTTGCATACTCGAGAGCATATCCCGAAAAGGATTTTGGCAGAGTTGTTAGAATCATCATGGATCGAACCATATCAAGTAAAGTTTGATTCCTCCTCTCATACACCCCGTTATGTTGTGGTGTATAAGGTGGACTAAGTTGGGATACAATACCACAACTTTTTATGTGATTAACAAACTCATGAGTCAGGTATTCGCCTCCTCGATCGAATCGAATCGCCTTTCTCTTTTTACCGAGTTGGTTTTCAACTTCATTCTGAAAGACCTTAAATGTTTCAAACACCTCATGTGTTAGCCTCAAAAATATTGAGTCGAACGAGAAGTTCGTTCATTAGGAATATTAGGTCTCGGTCATTTATATATTAATGTTGTAATAGGCTAGAACGGGAATCGGGCTCATTTAATGTAATCTAATATGTCACGTGTTACGGGCTTAAAAGCCCAAGTAAACTCGAGCCCAACCCAAGTCAAAAGCCCATCCGGCAACATGGGTATAAATACCCCTCTCCAAGTGTGGAGAGGGTGTTGGTCTCATTTGTTTCACACACTTAGAAATCAACCATCTCTTTATTTTCTCTCTACTTTCTCTCTCTTGTTTCTCTCTCTAAAATTCTTTCATTATCTTCTCATCTTATTTTTCTTGTATCAATGGTGAAGTGAAGGTGATTATTGGTTCTGACATTTGGTATCACTCGCCACGGGTGGGTTTAGCGATTCTGTTGTGGTAGTTTGTTCTAGCTTATTTTCGTCTTATCTTTAAGCTTATCTATTTCAACTTTTTTTTTCTTTTTTTTTACTTATTTTTTTTGGTTTTCACAATTTTTGTTTCACCATAACGTTTGATTTTGGGCTGTTCAAATCTAACATGGGCTAATACATTTTCTTTGCATAAAAACAATTTCAAACAGTAACAAAAAAAGGGTGCGTTTGTTTTTGTTTGACAAAGAAAAACACACATCGTTTTAAAAAAAAAACTTTTCGTGACTGTTTTTTTTTGAGTTTGTAGTTTGTTATGTGAGCTTATTTTCGAGCTTATAGTTCTAGGTGTATTGGCTTAATATTTTTGTGGTCTCAACTGCTTTTAAAAGCTTATTTGTTGCTTATTTTCGAAGCTTATTGTGGTGTTAAGAGACTTTTTGGTCAGCTTATACAAGCATTTTTCTTGGTTAGCTTATTTTTAAGACACGGTTTGAAGTTAAGAAAGAAAAGGACGGTTTGTTGTTTTTTTTTGCAAAAAGACGAGTTGTACGTTTTTGTTTGTATTGGGAAAATTATACAAGTCAGCCGAACTATACCTCATTACGGGCGAACTATACGTTCTTTTTATTCAGGCCACGTATGACATGATTCCAAGGATTATGAACATTCTTCCTAAGTCTTTCATATGAAAACACATACAAAGCCAAGATTTAACTTCTTGCAGCATTGTAACGTTATTTCTTATGAGTAATATGTCATCGACATACAAGATTAGGAATGCAACATTACTCTCACTAGCTCTGAGATATACACATGGCTCATCAGAATTTTGAGTAAAACCAATCTTCTTGATTTCTACATTAAAGCTTTTATTCCAACTTCTAGATGCTTGTTTTAATCCATAAATGGAACGTTGAAGTTTGGATACTTTGTTGGGATGTTTCGGATCCACAAACCTCTCAGGTTGCACCATATATATGTCCTCGCTTAGGTGACTATTCAGAAAGGCGGCTTTGACATCCATTTGTCAAATCTCATACTCATAGAACACGGCTATGGCTAAAAGAATCCTTATAGCTCTAATGTATGTAATAAGAGAGAAGGTTTCCCCATAATCTACACCGTATGTTTGGGTATAGCCTTTTGCTACAAATGACGATCATTAAAAAGAAGTGTAATTGCATCCCTTTCAGTCTTTTTAACTTGAAATCCATTTACTACTCCCAACAGTTTGACCATTAGGAGGAAGATCAACCAAAACCCAAAACAATATATATCTTTCATGGATTGCAGTTTTCGAATTTAAAGTCTTCAATCTATTGTGTCAAAAAATTCAGGATCAAATAATGCAAGCATTGTTAAATTAGGTGGTTCATTAAAGTATCACCTAAATTCCATAATCTCCAACATCAACATAGAAGCCATATCTATCTGGTGCTTGAGGTATCCTTGCGGATCTACGAATAGGAATTTTAACATTTTAAGGCTCGACCTCGATAGGTGCGACCTCATTATGTACTTCGCTAGTATTTTCAGAAGGTTGTGTATCTTCTTCTTGAATTAATTTAAGTCCTCCGTCAGTCCCACTCGAATTTCAAGAATTCCAACTCTCACATCGCTATCATGTTACCATAGGCTATTCTCAAAGAACTCAGCATTTCAAGCAACAAAAATCTTGTTCTCGAGTAGATAGTAGAAGTAGTAACCCATCGTTTCCTGTGGGTATCCTACAAAGATACAATTAATAGATCTAAGATCAAGTTTGTCAGGTGTGTCTCATTTCACGAGTGCCTCATAACCCTAAACCCTTAAGTAGGACAACTTGGAGCTTTCCCGTGCCATATTTCATAAGGCGTCCTTTCAACCTTTTTGGTTGGAACTATATTAAGAATTCGAGTTGCATACTCGAGAGCATATCCCGAAAAGGATTTTGGTAGAGTTGTTAGAATCATCATGGATCGAACCATATCAAGTAAAGTTTGATTCCTCCTCTCACACACCCCGTTATGTTGTGGTGTATAAGGTGGACTAAGTTGGGATACAATACCACAACTTTTTATGTGATTAACAAACTCATGAGTCAGGTATTCGCCTCCTCGATCGAATCGAATCGCCTTTCTCTTTTTACCGAGTTGGTTTTCAACTTCATTCTGAAAGACCTTAAATGTTATTCATAACACCTCATGTTGTTTAGCCTCAAAATATTGATCGAACGAGAAGTTCGTTTCATTAGGAACACACACATAGGTCTCATGGTCATTTATATAATAATGTTGTAGATAGGGCAAAAACGGGAATCGGGCTCATTTAATGTAATCTAATATGTCACGTGTTACAAGCTTAAAAGCCCAAGTAAACTCGAGCCCAACCCAGGTCAAAAGCCCATCCGGCAACATGGGTATAAATACCCCTCTCCAAGTGTGAAGAGGGTGTTGGTCTCATTTGTTTCACACACTTAGAAATCAACCATCTCTTTATTTTCTCTCTACTTTCTCTCTCTTGTTTCTCTCTCTAAAATTCTTTCATTATCTTCTCATTTTATTTTTCTTGTATCAATGATGAAGTGAAGGTGATTATTGGTTATGACATTTGGTATCACTCGCCACGGGTGGATTTAGCGATTCCGTTGTGGTAGTTTGTTCTAGCTTATTTTCGTCTTATCTTTAAGCTTATCTATTTCAACTTTTTTTTCTTTTTTTTTTTTTGGTTTTCACAATTTTTGTTTCACCATAACGTTTGATTTTGGGCTGTTCAAATCTAACATGGGCTAATACATTTTCTTTGCATAAAAACAATTTCAAACAGTAACAAAAAAAAGGGTGCGTTTGTTTTTGTTTGACAAAGAAAAACACACATCGTTTTAAAAAAAAAAATTCTTTTCGTGACTCTTTTTTTTTGAGTTTGTAGTTTGTTATGTGAGCTTATTTTCGAGCTTATAGTTCTAGGTGTATTGGCTTAATATTTTTGTGGTCTCAACAACTTTTAAAAGCTTATTTGTTGCTTATTTTCGAAGCTTATTGTGGTGTTAAGAGACTTTTTGGTTAGCTTATACAAGCATTTTTCTTGGTTAGCTTATTTTTAAGACACGGTTTGAAGTTAAGAAAGAAAAGGACGGTTTGTTGGTTTTTTTTTGCAAAAAGACGAGTTGTACGTTTTTGTTTGTATTGGGAAAATTATACCAAGTCATTCCGACTAAAACCTCATTACTGTGGCTAACAATACGTTTGCTTTTATATTCAGGCGAGTTAACACTCCGTTATTGTGGCGAATTATCTTGTGTAGAGGGGCGAAATTATATGTGTGAACCTAGGCTAATTATACGATTGAGGTTAGGGTGAAGTATAATACGCTTTAACCTGGCGAAGTAATACGCATATCAACAAAAGGTAGGCGAATTATACATTTAAAAAGTCAGGGGAACTATACCAAAACATAGGCGAACTATACTTGTAGCTTAGGCAATCTACACAAGCCGTTTCGAGGTGTTTCGGGTTTTTTAGTTTCGTGCTTCGTTTGCTCGCGGGACTTATAACATATACCGTTGTGATCGTGATCCTTTTTTCGATCATCGTGGTATATTTATTTCTTACCGACGATAAAGGAATCTAGCCCCACAAGGAAGCAAACCAATTAGTTATCATTTTCAAAGTCATACTAGGAAGAAGACGAAACAGAATTAAATAACGTGTGTGGCATGATTTGATATTTTTTATATTGTTTAAAAATTTAAAATTTCATTTTTATTACCCTTATTTTTCAAAGGAGTTTTTAAACAATAAACCCTTAAGTTTATAAATAGGTTACTATTAGCCCTAGCCTTTAAAACATTTAAATTTCACCTTTTAATGTTTAAACATTTTCACTTTTTTAAGTTTTTAATTTTCAAAAGGTTTGGTTGTTAACCCTTAAAGTTGAAATTGCTTTTCACCATTCGTCCTCAATACTTATAAATTAGCCGTTAGTCCTCCAAAGTGAACCGTTATTGCACCGTTAGTCCATACAACTATAATTAACAACTGTGAAGCATTAAACTTGGATTTCAATTACACCGTTAGTCTTTGTTTAAGTTTTAATCAACCGTTAATCATTTTAAGTTGAAAGTGTGATAACCGTTCATCGTTTAAGCTCATCAATCGTTAACAAAAGTTCAAATACTTCAACTACAACAACGATTTCAACAACAATTAATTATTCATTCACGGTTTTTTCTTGATTTAGTAAAATCCCGTAAAAGTCGATTCTTTTTACGGTTTAAGTCATAGATTTGTAAAATCCCGTGAACGTTAATTGATTTCAATCCATACCAACAATCACTTTACCTACTTAAGACCCTATAAATAATTTTCACTTCACAATTCACGGTAAAATGGAAACGAAAGATACTTTATCTTCATGTTCGAATTCGGAAGAACAACAAATGCAACAAATTCAAGACAAAGCAAAAAAGAGTTGCATGGTATATTTTCGACAACTTCATTCACACCTCAAGCTTTTTTCAAACAACGACTTAAAAGGAACTCAAACCGAGTCTGAATTCAAACGTGCATTTGCGACACTCTTTGGTCAAGATGTAGAGACTTTCACAGGCACAATGTTCCTGAACATGGATCAACTAGAAAAGCAACTTGACAACGAAGAATTTCAAGAGATTGGATCCATGGCTGCTTTTAAAGTACTCGAGACACAGTTTCAGATGTTCATCAAGTCACGAATTTATTTGGATGATGAATATGTTGTAATGACACGCAACTACTTTCTACAATACACTCAACTTGAGATTCCAGAATTTTGTGATACACTGATCCAACATATGGAATCTGTTAAGAAGTCAATTGATGAAAGAGCGCAACATAAATGAGAGTGTGATAGCAGGGTAAATGAAAGACAGATACAGACAATAGAAGAAAAAGTTGATACAAGTAATGCATTGGATGCTAGTTTGGTTAACACAGAAAGCAGTGGGACATAATCAAAAGAGCATGATACAAGCAGTAGATCATGAAATGATGCACATACTGATGATGCATATATCAGACCCATATATGATGAAGAGCCAATGGCTGAGGTACAAACGACTACTGAAATCAATGTCTTTGCTATAGGAAAACAACATACTGAGCCACCTGAATTCAATAATGAAGGAGAGGTTGACCAGAATGCTGAACAATGTCATGACACATGTCCTTTGCCTGCTAAATTAACTGATAACCAAACAACTAAACTTTCAAATCAATCTCTAAAGTCTGAAAATATTTGTCTCAAAAAATGACTGTTGCCCAATTTCAAAAAGATTTTTCAAGAATGGAAACACATTGTGTTAATCTTGAACTTAAATATCAAAATCAAGCTTTAAAAGAAGGACAACATGGTCAAATTTTGAAAGTAAAAAGTAAAGAAGCCAATGTTAAACATGACATAGATGTAATTGAAACAATAAACATCGAATTAGAACATAAAATGACTAAATTACTTAAGGAAAATGAGACTTTGAAAAGGCATTACAAAGAACTGTCTGATTCTATCAAGACAACGAGAGCTAAGACTATAAAACAAACAACTTCTTTGATTGCTCAAAATGCTGAGTTCAAAGCTCAACTTCAGGAAAGAGGATTTGCAATTGCAGCATTAAAAAATGAGTTAAGAAAATTAACAGGAAATAATGTGAATACTAAGTTTGCAAAATCATCAATCTTAGGAAAACCGGTTTTACAACCACATAGAAACCAATCAGTTGTTAGACAACCGACTGCGTTTAAGTCTGAACGACCTAGAATTTCAAAGCCACGGTTTGCCTCCCAAGTTGACGTCAATAACGATTTGTCAAAACCAGTCACTATACATTATTTCCCTAAGAAAAGAGAATTTGCTGTTGTAAAACCTCATCACGTGATTGCATCTAGAGAGTCTAGGAATAGTTCAAAGAATATGCCAACATTTAGTTCAAATGACATAGTTCATAATCACTATCTAGAGGAAGCTAAGAAAAAGACACAAGAACACGATAGGAATTCAAGACCTAATGTGATGCCTTCTGCTAAATCACAAAGCACAACTAATGGTAGCAAACCAAAACCTAGGAGCAATACTCAAACATCTAGGAATTGGCCTGCATCCAAGAATAGTTTTGTAACGACAAAGACTGTGCCCATAGCAGAACACTCTAGGAATTCTAGAAATTTTTCTGACTCCAAACATTTTGTTTGCTCGACATGTCAGAAATGTGTCTTTAATGCAAATCATGATACATGTGTAATGAAATTCCTGAATGAGGTCAACTCGCGTGCTAAGGTTCCATCCAATAAGACAACAAACAAAAACAAACCCGTAAAGCAAACAAGTTTTGCAAAGAAACCAGAAAAACAGATCTCAAAAGGACATAGATTTTCAATCAAAAAGACTTCCGTTGTGCATGAGAAAATAATGACTCCTAGATCTTGTCTTAGGTGGAAACCGACGGGTAAAATTTTTAAATCTGTTGGTCTTAGGTGGGTTCCTACTGGAAAGATATTCACATCAAGCACAACCAAGGTTGACAATGAACCCCCAAATGGTTCAAATGAAGATATCACTAACCAAAATGAATGCGAACAAACTCTTGATGTCAGTGCATGTACTCTTAACTTAAGTGCATGTACATCTTTTAATCCCAAAAAGGAAGGACTCAGAGTATGGTTGCTGAAAAGACTGATATCTCAAAAACCAGGGCTTCAAAGAATTTTCATATGATGAACAAGCAATAGCTTCTGATCATAACAGTTCAGAACTCGGAATTCACGACCACAACAATGAACAGTCAAGTTCAAATCTGGTTCCAAAAGTTGTTCCTTCAACAGACAAGACAGCTACATCACGACAAGAGTTGGAATTACTATTCCACCATCACATAACAATTCTGAGGTCAACATGTACATATTTTTGAAAAAAGAAAAATAAAAAAAATATAAAATTTCAAAAAGAAAAAATCAAAAATCAAAAAAATCAGAAAATGTTTCACAAAAATATTCTTCTCGACATGTCTCTTGGAATCGATAACATTTACGTACCTAGAAATATTGATTAACATCGACACGGGCGTGTAAATAAAGTTCGAACAGGAGTTTCAAATGCTTTCAAAACATGTCATTTCTATTTTTTCTTGATGACTTGTAATCAATCTCATATTGCAACTCGGACCCGAACGACAAAGGAGAGTGTACGCATAAGTGCGCTTATCCTTAACGTTAGAAGAGAAGTCTTCCAACATTTGGTTTTTTAAAAAATTAAACACAATTTTTCAGGAATTTCTCAAATGACAATTCATAATCTTTCAAAATTATGTGTTCAACACTCCAACCCTCATCAAGTTTTACAAGACAATTCTTCTACATTTGGTGTCATTTTTCAAAATGAGTCAATGTTTGAGGGGGAGTTTTTCGAAAAACAATGTTTTAATGATTGTTGGATACATCATATCATGACAATTCTTATGTATTCAACACATTATAAAAGATCTTAATAACATCTAAGAAATAATAATGACTATTAAATAGATTATTTGTTATAAGATGATTAGGTGGTTGAGCACAATTTTTCAAGAATTCTTCAATGACAATTCATAATCTTTTAAAATTATATGCTCAACAATGCTAACCCTCAATTTTATATTCATTTTACAACTTGGTATCATTTTTTTTGGTGTCAACATATGTAAAATTGAATGGGGCAAGTTAATGCTCCATATAATTCATGCTAAGAATAATAATATTCTTCCAACAGTATTTTCATGACAAATTTTAATCACAAGGTATTTCAAAAACTAAGTGAATTAGTATTTAAAATAAGAGGAGAAATGTAATTAAAATGTGATCTTGAAAATAATAAGTGATCTAATCGACTCAAAGTGCTTGATACTCTTCGGAAAAGGTTTTATGGTTACGATCTCATACCCAACAACATCTTAATTCACGACGATTCTGAAGTCATAAGGTGGTTAGGTTAGGTACTAGTCCTATGATCCAACCAGAACCGGAGGAATCTACCCAAGGACACTACATAGTTAGAAATAGCAGTCCTTAGGTATGATTGGAGATGAATGAGTATAAGGGAATAATGCCGACTAAGATTGAGCTAACATTGGAACAATCACAACAAGGTGTTAGTAATGACGTCTTGGTAAGCATTGAAGGGGTTGAAGAATGAAAAATAAATGTAAGGATAAAGGGTCTAAAGAAAGAAGCCCTCCCTACACCTTAGGCAGAAACCGGGTCAATACATAATCTATCGGTTTTCACAAAGATGAATTATGATATTGAAGACGACATCATGGACCCAGTGATGCAATGCACAACCCTTCCCAGCCATTCGGGTTTCTCTCAAAAGAAACTTGTCTCATTTATCACGGAGATACACACAACTTCTATTGACTTTCTCACCCCGAGTTAGTTAATATTGAATAGGTGACAGTCTGCTCCAGCCTCCAAGTACTAAAACCAAAACGCACTAATCGAGTCTAGAGCCAAGAGATCGATAAAATAAATCTCATTGGGACACATTCCATTACAAACTCTTGTTGAACATCAATAAGTTCACAAGCTGTTAACAAGAGTCCTACGCATTATCCTTGTGATTTTGCCAGAAGATCCAAGTGATACTAATGTATTCACCATGAAGATGGAAATCCTGCTTGAGCCAAAATCAAACAAGCTCTTGGTAGGTGACTTGCGCGATTCTATATGAATCAAACTTGTCTCAATTGGAAAGAAACGATAGTGCGATTCTATGTGAATCAAACTTGTTCCAGTAAATGAATTGACGACTTAATTAGAAAGATAGTAACTATCTGATTCACTCTTACCGCGTTGTCTGCTTTGAGACGTTCCGTTAATGAGAACTAGCAAGCATGGTAAATCTAATACATCTGTGTTAGAAGATCCTACGCTTTGAGCTGGAAACCCTGTCAAAGAGATTCTTTGAATCTACCTGATCACAGGTACAATATTTATACTGTAAACGTTCCTACAGAACTGAAGGTTAATCTAACCAAATCCGGACGAATGACAAAGCCATATTCATCCACACGCTTTATTGCTAACTGTTTTATTTCAGGATTCATATAAAGATGGAGATGGAGATGCCTCATTCCAGCTGAAGTCGAATTCATTACCACATGCTCATGCTCAAACTACAAAGACATACTATAAGCATCGAGATTCAAGAATCAAGAAAGCTCAAGAATTAAAAGACAAAGACTTCCGCACACTCTGATATACAAGATCTCCCTTCAAGATATCAAGTCTATCAAAAGAGATTGTTAGCAAGCTTTCAAGATGATGCAAAGTTTGAGCATGTTGGTCAAGACACAAGATCGCAAGGTGGAAAAGACGATCAAGATAAACAAAGAAAAGATTTAAAGATTTCGGAACTAAAGACGAAGTCGAAAGACAATAACAAAGGCTCAAGATCAAAGATCACAAAGCATGAAGGAACAAGCCTACAACAAGATAAAGACCAAGACAAAGACAAGAGCTTAATGACAAGAGCAATCTCATGGATCTCATGAAGGAGTGTCACAATGAACTCACTTTGAGGGAGATTGTTAGCCTTAAAAATATTAAGTCGAACGAGAAGTTCGTTCATTAGGAATATTAGGTCTCAGTCATTTATATATTAATGTTGTAATAGGATAGAACGGGAATTAGGCTCATTTAATGTAATCTAATATGTCACGTGTTACGGGCTTAAAAGCCCAAGTAAACTCGAGCCCAACCCAAGTCAAAAGCCCATCCAGCAACATGGGTATAAATACCCCTCTCCAAGTGTAGAGAGGGTGTTGGTCTCATTTGTTTCACACACTTAGAAATCAGCCATCTCTTTATTTTCTCTCTACTTTCTTTCTCTTGTTTCTATCTCTAAAATTCTTTCATTATCTTCTCATCTTATTTTTCTTGTATCAATGGTGAAGTGAAGGTGATTATTGGTTCCGACATCATGTTTATGTTTCATCAAGTAAACATAACCATAACGGCTGAAATCATCTATAAATGTGATGAAGTAACTAACACCCTCTCTTGACATAGTTCTAAAAGGGCCACATACATCAATGTGTATAAGTCCTAATAGATCCTTAACTCTTTCCACTTGATGTGGAAAAGGCTTGCGCGCCATCTTTCCATATATACACGACTTACATTTCTCAAGTGATTCATCGTGAGTGGGTTGCAAGATCCCATTACGCTGAAGCTTGTCTATGAGCTTCTTGTTTATATGACCAAGACGACAATGCCATAGATAAGAAGAGTCCAATGCATGTTTGGCTCTTTTATTGCTAACATTAAACATAGAACTAACATTTGGATAAAGATGCATATATATTTCATAAATACCATCACGTGGAATTGCATTAAAATAAAACACATTATCTTTCGAAACAGAAATACCATAATTCGTAAATGTATGAATATAACCGTTGTTAACCAAACGAGAATTTGAAGCAACACCCCAAGTAATAGTAGGTGCGAAATGACGGTTGTCTAATACAATTATTAAACAACTAAGAAGAACTAAATCAAAACTCCCAATAGCTTCAATGACTACACCCATTCCATTGCCCATGTACAGACTCAAAGCTCCACGTTTCAACTTTCTGCTTCCTCTAAGACCCTGCGAAGTATTACAGATATGAGTACTACAACCTGTATCATATACCCAAGTCTTATTAGGAAAAGCATAGAGTTCTATAATAAAGATACCTGAAGTACTAGCCATGCTAGCATTCTTCCTCTTCTTCAACTCAACTTGGTAGGACGAATAATTTCTCCTCCAATGACCCACCTCCTTGCAGTGGTGGCAGACATAGTCCTTTGTTAGATTATCTCTCTTAGGCGGCGGTAGGATTTTGAGCTTGAGAGCATAAGCAAGCTTATACTTTCCCTTGTCCTTACCCTTTGCCTCTTTCGGTTTCTTCTTGTCCTTTTGGATCTTACCCTCCCGTATAGCCAACACAGCAAGAGTTTCAGCCTTCTTTGGAATACTTTTCTCATGGAGTTTCAGCATAACATGCAATTCAACTATCGTCTTCCCTATGATATGCATATTATAGTTCTAAACGAACTAATCATAGTTCTTGTTGAGAGAATTCAAGATGAGACTCACACCAAGTTCATTTGGCATATCATAGCCCAAGCATTCCAAAATGTCCAAGTAGCTCTTCATCTTTAAGAGATAGAAGCTTACTGACTGACCTTCCTCCTGTTTACAAGTGTGGAATGCTTTGACTATTTCAAACAGTTCCTGTTTATCCTGCTCTTCAAACATAGTTTTTAGTTCTTTCAGCATGTCATATGCATTGTATTTCTCCAAAGTCCTCTGTGGGTCTGGAGACATACTTGACAACATAAGACATTCAACCTCTTGCTCAAGATTGACAGTCTCATAGTACATCTCAATAGTGTTAGGGTCAGCAATTTCAAGATCAGGAGCGGGTCCAGTAGGCTGTTCCACAAACTTCATTTTTTTTCATACCTGAAAACAATCCTTAGATTTCAATACAAGTTTGTGAAATTCGAACCAGTAAGTTTCTCCGCCAGGAGAATCGTCCTGATAGTCGTATTGTTTGTGTTTTGGGCAGCAACAACCATCTATAAAACAATCAAAAGTTCATAAAATATCAGTATTTTCGATAATAAATCTCTTATAAAATTAACTACCCATGTTTAAAATTTAAACAATTAATTTTATCAAGAGTCTAAGATCCAACTTGACGTTCTACCATTAATGCAGTTGATCTACTAGAAATGGTAAACTCAAAAGGTAATCAGCGTGTGATAATTTCCAACATGTGCAACTCTTAGCTTTTATGGGGCACAAGACATTATAATCCAGAATTACAATGTTAAGTAGCATGTTTAACCCCATCATATGCCTCGGGTCGAAGTTCTGAACAACCATACTCAATATAATTCGTCCAATAAAAAATCAGTAATTTTACAGTCTCAGGTCTGACCATACGTTTGTTATATTACCTTGTTTGCAAATTTACCTAAAACTATTTTAGAGTATAAATACAACTCAGGTGATTTCATACTCGGATGGCAAATGACTTAATTTTAGGGTAGAATTTGATAAAAAACAATGTTACCAAAATTGTGTATAAGGAAGCATGCATACAACCTTATAACACTAGTTATTTTTAAAATATTTCCATTTTCGTTTTAAAACTTTCTATAAATACAAATTCCTACATTTTATAAATTACGTGCCATTTATAAAATTAGGGTTGCCATGTTTACAACATTTCCAAGTATAAATGATCTTACTACGGATAAGGTTAGTTCCTCATGGGAAATAATCGAACCCTAGTAACGATTACGACATACTTAAAATATTGTTAAAACCGTTTATGTAAAATTTGTGTATTCTTGCGTTGTTCCATCACGGGTTCCCTTGCGGAAACCACTAAACCCCTACGTTATAGAACGTTTGCAAGAAAATTACAAATTTACGTATATAGTTTATGATTTAGCAAAGTGTACGTATCAATATACACACAATAAACATTTTAATCATGTACATTTAGTCCATATTAATTTTGAAAATCATTTTTGCATAATTATATAAAAAAAACACCACTATATAAAACATGCAAAACATATTTACCAAATTTAATCATACTAAACAAGAATCATTTACGCAATTAAAGCATTAATTCAACAAAGGTCTTCCCTACTTTTGCAATTAATCAACTAATTCACGTAATATTCTCATGCATACAAAACTACACGCATGCATACACATATATATTAAGCTTAATAACCATGTCCTACATGCATGTAATCCATGATTGATAATTTATTGCAAGATAAATAAGCGACAATATATATAAAAAATCTAAAACGCAAATATAATCATAATAAGCGAATTAGAAATCATGTAAAATATGTTTATATTATTATTTTCATATTTATGTGACCAATTATGACAAATATTATTTCTCTAAATAATTTTTTAAAATAATTTTTACATAAAAACAAGAAAATAATACATATATAAGCGACATTTTTTACATATTATTTACGTTTTTTTATGTAATTACTACGCTATATGAGATGGCTCGAGATGCCATTGTTGGAAATCGTTATCTAAATAACCTAATATTACATTAATAATAAACGAGCTACGCATCGGTTATAGATCACATATATCATATATAATTAACCATAAAAAACATAAACAAATAAACATACCTTTAGCAACCAAGCTAGTGACGAATCGAATGTTAGCCATATGATTTGTAGTGATTGTTTGGCATATGATTTGCATATTTAATATGATTGATTGGCTAGTGATTAGTTTAATTAGTGGGGTAATCATTATTTACCAAGAATAGCTTGTATAGGATCCTTATATATATCTGTTCTCTTTGTAATGCCATACGAAATCAATAAAAGTAATACCATTCTACATGGTATCAGAGCTGCCGCCTCCGGCCGCCGGCTACACGCCGGAGGTTCGGAGGGCTCCCTTTATACCTTAACATCTGTCATTTTTTTTATCTTTAAATATCAAGTAATAATGAAAATCCACCTCCACCACCAGATCTACCACAGCGACCACCATCTGCCGCGCATTCCCCACCAAGGTTTTGTGATAACCAGCCGCCACATTTATTTGTTGATCGTTGGCTTTGTGTTGATAACCGGTCGACTTACTTGTTTGTTTGATGTCGATCTTTGGTTCAAATGATATCCACTCGACAAGATCTTACTATTTGTTGGTCGATCGTCGGTTTATAACGATCTGGTTATTTGTTTTACAAAAAGAGAAAATGGGGTGCTTTTGGTTTTTGGAGAAATTAAATGAAATGAAGAAAGTGGGGACATACTTTAACGACTGTGATGGCTAATTGAGGCAAGTTATTTTTTTTTTTTCGAATCCAGGGTATCATTCCCGAGACGACAAGTGTTTGTTTGTTGGTCGAATCTAGGGTATCAAATCCCGAGACGACTTTTGTTGGTGTCGAATCTAGGGTATAAGTCCCGAGACGACTTTTGTCGAATCTAGGGTATCAAGTCCCGAGACGACTTTTGTCGAATCTAAGGTTTAAGTCCCGAGACGACTTTTGGTTTTCGGCAGATAGATACAGGTTGAGTCTGCCATCTTTGACAGATAGATATACCTTGAGTCTGCCGTGTTAAGCAGATAGATACAGGTTGAGTCTGCCATCTTCGACAGATAGATATACCTTGAGTCTGCATGAATAATTTTTATTTCTTAGTTTTTTTTTTGAGTCTGTAAAAAAAAGGTTTTTCTGTTTGTGAATTTCAGGTTTGAAGATTTGTCTCCGCATGTTGGCGGATTTCTTCAACAACTATTGTTCGTGTTTACTACTCCAGTCCAAGCTTTCGCGTTTTCGTCGCTCGGACTGCGGGGGAGTGTTAGCCATATGATTTGTAGTGATTGATTGGCATATGATTTGCATATTTAATATGATTGATTGGCTAGTGATTAGCTTGATTAGTGGGTAATCATTATTTACCCAGAATAGCTTGTATAGGCTCCTTATATATATCTGTTCTCTTTGTAATGCCACACGAAATCAATAAAAGTAATACCATTCTACATCGAAGACACTTCGAATACATGCACGTGTGTAATAACGTGAGAACCAAACACTACTTCTAGTTACTAAAATAAACAACATCTACGTGAATCCACACTACATGTCAAACGATATCACCTGAATGCTAGTTCTTGACCAACGAACAATTGAACACAAGGAAAATCAAAACCGAAAACCCCCTAAAGGGTTGTTTGTTTCATTCGACCAAGAGAGGAGAAAGAGGGATAAGATTATGAGCTCTAGGGTCCTCCTTATATACTAGGTGAATTTAGGGTTTACATAAAATACATACCTTGGAGGAAAAGATAGCTCAAAACCCAATCCAACCCTCCACTTGGGCTAGGCCGGTCAAAGTCAACCCAAACACCCCTTGGTGTTGACTTTTTGACTTTTCTAATATTTATGGTTAATTAAATTTAATTACCCATTAATTAAAAAGCCTTTATAGTTAATTATTCATAACAAACTAATTAACGACAGTTAGTGTTCTTTCGTCAAATCATATATTAATATAAATAATAAATATACAAATATATTATTATAAATATTAATAGAATGATATCTAAGTGTAAACGTGTGTGACCTCGTAGGCTCACGTATTTCCAGCTATATAAATATCCGTATGACATGAGCACAAACCAACACCTTCTGGATTCGTGCCCTAGTTTTCGCACATTCCCAGTTCTTTTGGTGCATCCTTCTGTACTTTTCGATTATTGTTTTGAACCATTCATTAACGGTTTGATCAGTGTGCTTATTCAGTTCATGTTCACCCTCTTCAAATTCGTACTCTGCTATGCTATCCGTGTCTCCTCCAATATCCTCATAAGGAGACTCATATCCAAACTTGGCATGTGGCTAGACAGGTTGGAAACAAGGAAGTAAAGGAGGTAATTCGTAGTAGAGATCAATCTTAGCATCGTCAGAGTAATACGGATACTCCATAGCCACACTCTTACTACTAAGATAGCTGAAATTCGCACCTTCACTCTTTGTTGGATGAACATACTGTTTCTTCATCCTTGCTTCATACTCCATGTATTCGGCAATAGTCATGTTCTCGATATCTTTTTCCGTTTTCATGTTTCCTGAAAGGTTTAACAAAAATTAGTACAAAATAGATGCAAGAAATCAAATTACAACTAATTTTTAGCTCCCCAACAACGGCACCAAAAACTTGATGCGTATTAATTGTTAAATTAAATTTGCAAGTTTTAAATTTATAAAACTCGTCTACTGATGTCTACACGCACTAACGGGCAGAGAACCCGGTCGTATGCAGTGCAGGACTTGGTAAATCCGAGGTCGTCCCAAGAGCTAAGTTGTATTAGTTTTAATTTGAAATGTGTCACAAGTTTGAAAATGGTTTTGAAATCTTAACAAGAAAATAAATGTAAAAAGTAAATGAATAGAGAGCAGTCAGGGAGAAAGGCGTACTAAACTAGTTATTTCATTACTAATTCTATGATATGTTTCCTGGTGCAATGTCTAGATATCGTTTTATTAGTGGTTCTAATATCAACAGACCCGAATTGGCATTTGAAGTCTGTCCTATACTTCCTGCGATCCTAATTCCCCGAAAGTCATGAAGGTAGGGCATCCAAGTTGTAGTGATTAAACCCCAGCTATCCTAAAGACCTGTCTATAACCTAGATAGATTATAAACCCTCTCTGAAAGAGTTCCTGAGCTTTTTAAGTATTTAATGTGATAAAGGCGGTAATTTGGTAAATTCCTACACTAGGGATAGACGCCAACTTATCCTAGTACCCTGCTGATCTTAAGTTCAACATGTTAGCCTAATAAGAAGACAAACAGGATCTAAACCACCCTCAATACTACCAAAACTCAGGGATCAATGACAAACAATAAGGATATCTAATTCAAACGATAAATAAACGAGAAACAATCATAACATAAGTAAATCATAACTAGGCCAGCACTAGAAGTTCTTAGCCACACATATCAACAACACAGTAAGAAACAATAAAAGAGATATTGGATTAAACCACCAAAATTCCTACAAGATGTGTTTATGAATGATTAATACAAAAAGTAAGATAAGTGACTTCTCCCTTGGACTACTGGTGGAATTCTTCGACTTTTGGAAGCTTGGTTCGCCCCTTGGTACTGTGTTGGAAGGGTTGATGTCGAATGTGCAGAATGAGGGCTCTATTTATAAGTTTTGTATTTGTTACAGCGTAATTGATGAGTTGGATTACGCCGTAACCATGATGATGTAGGCTTCCATAATCCAGGCTTAAAATGGGTTATGGCGTAACTGTAACGTCCTAGTTACGCCGTAACTGTGACTAGGATGAGTCATCCTTCTTCAACGTGGCAGGTTACGGCGTAATTGTGACGAAGCAATTACGCCGTAACTGTGGTGATGACTAGTTTCTTCGTTAATTTGGTTACGACGTAACTCCTGCGGGGTGGTTACGCCATAACTGGCCTTGAGATCCATCTTATGCTTGTTTTCCACGTTCAAATCCCGTGTCTCTTGCTCCAATGCTTGTATTCTTCATGTAAACGAAATATGAAGTGATTAAGTATCATTTTCAAGCATTTAAACAATATTTACAAGCATTTTGATAGGAAATTTGATATTAAAAAGTATTAACTATTTGATATTATCAAACACACAATATAAAGGCTAAATGCTTGGATCCAAAAACACAACGGACATTCATCACTCGCCATGCAAGATTTGATGAGATGTCATTTCCATTTGCAATAAACATATCACCACTGATCTTGCTACCTTGTTTTTGAGCTCATATTTAGATGAATCTCCCCCTTACCTACATCACTAAAATAATACGTCACTCACCATTCTCAAACCATCCCACTCACCTCAAGCTCAAAAACCTTGCATCCCCTTTTTGCATGATCCACCTTCACCACCTTACTGCATTGCAGTCGAACGTCCCACGTTACTGTGTGACAATTTAAGTGCTATCTTCCTAAGCCAAAATCCAGTAGCACACCGACGAGGCAAACATATTGACATTGATTATTATTTTATTCGTGAACTTTTGTTATTTGGTAAAGTGCATACAAAGTTTGTTCCTACCAAGCTTCAGGTGGCTGATATTTTCACAAAGCCATTGCCACAACCACCTTTGAGACATTTCGTGATCAATTATGTGTTTGACCGCCACATGTGCGCTTGAAGAAGGGGGGGGGGGGTTATTGGAGATAAAATATCTCCTAAATCATCTCCTTAATTAGTTTATTTGATTAGTTAAAAGTAGTTATAACTTACTTATATAATGCCTAAAATTATGTTGTATTCCTGTTTCTATACTTGTTTCATATTCTCAATAACACAAGATGAATTTATCCAAATCTATCACTTAGCAACCAAAATTATTGCAGTTACTTCTTTACATGTTCATTTGCATCGCCAAGACCAAAAGCCATTTGTTTGTATGTAAAAAATTAACCACATCCACTTTATGGTAAAATTGGTTGAGTATTTTATCAACAGCCATACAAATCAAAGAAATTTGTGATTAACAACTTCATAATCATCGCTTGTAAAGTTGTAATAAAGGAAAGAAAGCATCGTTTTACTTTGTGTTATAGTTCATTTTAAGTAGTACTTGCAATCTGTGTTTGAATTAACGTTCATTTTAACATCGGAGGCGGTTGAGCTACTCAGCCGAGTTCAAAGGGTTATGCACAACAATGTTATGACACCTAGATCTACGGATGTGATTTTTAAACGTATTGGCTTTGCAATCCAAAAAGGGCTTACGCAGCTTGTTGCCCGCTTGCCTTCCTCCACTATGTAAATCCTTATTAATTCTTTCACATAATAAGAAGCGAAATCCTAAAAAAAAAATCTAGTGAAATCACACATAAATGATAAATGTATGAGATTTTTCTTGTCTAGATAACTTGAGAATGACGAATTTTGGCTTAGTTAGGGGTCTAAGATTAGCAGTAATAAGAGAGCATCACAACTAATTCTATGATCGTTATCTTGGCGTCACATCAACTTTTTTTTTACAACCAACTTCACCACCATCATAGTGTCATAACACAACCAAATGCTATGCATACAACCAGGGCCGATTTCGGCATGTGCGGGATGGTCGACCGCACAGGGCCTCCGTATTCTTAGGGGCACCACGATCTTAGACATATGGGATGGTTTAATTTGATTTCGAGCATATAAAACTGATAATAACGTGTTAAAAACGTATTATTATTTAAATTTTACAAAGAAAAAGTATAAGAATCATGTAAAATCACATTTGAAAAAGATTGGTGTATACCAGAGTATTGAGCGGGTGAGGAAGATGAATAGTATGAGTTATTGACATTTCTCCCCTTAAACATTTTAGTGTTTACATTTCACCCCCTAAAGTTTCTAAAGTGTTTAAAGCTTTTATAGCTATATCTTTAAATAAGGGTAAATAGGTTTAAAATAGTAGCAAGAGTAAATTGCATAAATCATCCTTAAAGTTTGGCCAAATTGCATGTTTCGTCCCAAACGTTACGAAAGTGCAAGGATCGTCCCTGTAGGGAAACCTTTGGTGCAAGGATCGTCTCTATGGAGAAACCTTTAGGGAAACCTTTGGTGCAAGTATCGTCCCCGCAGGGACGATATTTGCACCAAAGGTTTCCCCACAGAGACGATCCTTGCACTTTCGTAACGTTTGGGACAAAACATGTAATTTGGCTAAACTTTAGGGACGATTTATGCAATTTACTCTAGTAGCAATTTTAACCCTTGCGTAAGAACCTCTATTTTTCTTCTTATAAGATAATTACGCATGATAAAATATTTGGATTAGTTTACGTGAAAACTTTGTGCGTATCTCTACGTATTGTTTAATCTTTTTTTTAATAAAGAGGTAGTCAAATTAAAATAGCGGTGTCACTAATTTAATGGCCACTTGTTTCGATGATTAGACTTTCATTTTACTCCCTCCGTCCCATATTAAGTGTTCACAATGGAATCTTTTAAGTCTTTTTTCCTCAACTTTGACCATAAATATTTTTGTTTGTGTTATATAATATTGAACGAAAATTCTACCAACGAAAAATATATTCAAAACTCTATCCATTCATATATCTTGCATCAAGTATCATATAACATAAGAAGAAATCATTAAGGTCAAAGTTGAAGAAAAAAAACTTTGAAAAAGTCAAGTGGACACTTAATGTGGGACGGAGGTAGTAATTTGCTAGGAAAAAATGTTTTAGCCCGTTTATGCATTTTGTATCACCTAATTGTTTCTCTCAGCGTCATAATTGTTAATATTCCTGATATATCATCACCTTCTTGAGATTGCCACAAATGCTATTAACCATCTAATACATTAATTAAAAGTTTCAAAGTCATAATATACTTACGCTGCTTTCACAACATTACTTTTCGCTTCAACTCGACTCTCTATTTCTTCCGCTACCTGATACTGCCAAAAAAATCAGAATCATAACAACAATTTACCACAACAAAAACCTTCAATTTGAAAACCGCAAAATTAAACACTTTTTAAAATACCCCCAATTTAATATTCAAAATAAAATATTACTAAAAATAATTACACAGTTTGTTTGGGTTTCCGTAGCTTTCCCGCAACATCATATTAACATCATTCTCGCTTGTATAAAGACTCACACACTCTCTTACCCATCAAACATTGTCTCCAAAAGTATATATCTTTTACGAATCAAGTTTGTATTCAAATTAAAGTTAAAGTTGTTAAAAAATTCAAAATAAACCAACTAAAAATGTGAAAAGCTAAAAATTTATAAAAACATATCAAAATAGATGTTGAATTAAAGATCACGAAATTTTAGAAAATACGGTGAAATTAAATCATAAAAAAATAAATAGATAAAAAGATATGTCAGATTGAAAATAAAAGTGATTTTTTAATTAAGAATTGACACATGTCACTCTATGATGTGATTTTCTAAAATAAAATGGATGGTCAAGATTGCACCTCCTTATCTTAATTTTTAATGGGACCCACATTGTAAATGTTTTATATAATATTATAGATAAAAAAAATTGGCCTAAGCGCAAGCTCAATCCGCGAGCCCAAGCCCAAGCAACCATCGAGCCTAAGCCCAAGCTCTTAGCCCATTTGCTGGCCCATATGCAAGCCCAAATGCCTGCTAAATGTAATGTTTATATAATAGATTTAGACAATTGTAGCAACTGCAATGTTTGGGTTTGATTTATTCTTCATTTGAGATGGAACTAGGTGGTTGAAATGGTGGTGGGTTCAAGAAGAGGGTGTCGGGTTGGTGGGGTTTGTGATAGTGAGTGGATATGTTTAATTTTTATTTTAAAGAAAACAAAAGAAAACCATAATGCCGTTTTATCTAACGAAATTTTTAACCCTCGTTACATAAAAAGGACAAATGGTGAGAGTTTTCGAAACTATGAGGACTAAAACCCCCCAACATACAATAAAAACCAGCTAATCCGGAATTCTTCAGGGACCAACGGTGTACTTTAGTCTATAGTGTATTAAGGATTCATTATCATACTCTTTTTTCCCCAAATTATAGGATAAGTTATGAATCGATTTACGTAGAAAATATGTGCCTTTTTATTCTTGGTAGGTCGACCGAGTCCCAACCGAGTGATGAGAAATAATAACCCTCCGGAACCTTTCTATCAATGCTTAATGAAACAACTTATTCACTTTCACTAATTTGTTTTGGTAGATTTTTCTTAAACTAATGTCGTTGTGTTTTTCTTAAACTAATCTTTCTTCTTCCTTACACTCATGATTTGTATCTTTTGTATAAAAAGTTACAAGTAAATGTGTTTTTTATGTCGTTTTGGGACAGAGGAAAAAATAGAGATTTGAGAACCGATCATTAAAAGTGTTAATTGATACCTTTATTTACTTGCCCAGTGTTAGATCCATGTGAGTAACCATTAGGGCCGTCTCTAAATTTGTGAAATTTTTGAGGGCCCTGTGCGAAATTAGACAATTAGGCCTTTAGCAAAGAAAATGTTA
>BQNB010044289.1:0-40582 GCA_026074375.1 Tanacetum coccineum | reverse complement strand
GGGGCCTATTACGTCTCCTAGACTTACATCTAAGGATGGACTATTGAGTAAAGGTTGAGGCTCCGGTCCATCAAAACTAGGGACTTCCCTAGAACGAAAAGGAGTGTTGTGATTACAATTTAAGCCTACATCCTTTAGTTTTATTTCGTTCAAAGGTTAGGGTTCCTAAAGTCTTCTCTACTTCTTCCGGGTAAGTCACGGGCAGTGTGTATTCCTTAAATAATGGTAGGGTTTGTGTGGTACTCTCAAGGCTTGTAACTCATACCTCATTATCCATCGTACTTAGGCTATCTACATGCTCATCATAATCTAACCATGCCATGCATCTAGGTACATGTACCCTAACCATATCATCCTCAACTATTTGAGCATTTGGATTTGCTATTATTTCATCAAAAATAGCGCTTGTTGGGTTGCTACATTTTTTATCATATTTGGCACAATCCTCTATGGCATGTCATGCTCCTATATCACTAAACTTCCTAAGATCCCTTTCTACTGTTAAATTGATGATATGGCAAGATAACGAGTCGAGATGTTTAAGAAAGATTCCAATTATGGTCCATATACTAAGGCCATGATTCGGGACTTTTCGGATTACGTCTTTAAAACGAGTCCACGAATCGTAGAGAGGTTCATCTTGATGTTGTTGGAACACCAAGAGTTGATCACGGAAGAATACATCAAACCTACCTACGCTAGAATAACCATACCTATTCATTATAATTTACAAATTTACAAATGTTACGAACAAAGGGCACAAAAAAAAAGATAGACTACAAGAAAGCTAATATACGGAATTAAATCTTACTTGAAAGGATTCAAGCAAGTAGAATTAAGCTAAACTATGATCAAAACCTAACTATTTCCCACGTAGCGGCTCTAAAAAAACTATTGTGCCGAATGTCGTAAGGACCTTCTACAAGATTTTACAACTCCCTATGAGTGTACCCTAATCGTTGTTAGTATTAGTAGAGGCAAGACTCAGGGGTTGGTTAATGTGTTCTCTAGGGAATAAGTTGGGAAGCTTAATCACGGTCTAGACAGAATTCTAAGGTAGAGAGAAGACTATTTTTTGTATTTTTAATAGTTTTATGAAAGCAGTAGAATCATATGTTTTGAGAGATTGGTTTGGTTTTAGCTATAAACTAAATAATGAACCTACGTTTAAATGGTGATAAGAGAAATAAAAGATTGTGTTTATTTAATCATGTATTACTCCCTAGAGTGCTTCTAATATAGTTGTTGCTTTGTCACACTTGTGATGATCTATGTAACTGATAGGTGTAAAATACACTAAATGACCAAAAATACAGTGAAAATGGCAAAGATATGTGTGTTTTTGTGTTTTGTGTATGCAGGTATGGATAAAGTAGAAATCACAAGAAAATCATCAAAAATGGGCAAACACGGACACGGGAAACGGAAGAGCACAAAAGAAGTCGGGAAATCAAGCCAAAGTCAAAAAGTCAACAAGTGGTCAACCCTCAGTCAACTTTGGTCAAACAGTCAAAGTCAACACTAGAAGACAAAAACCCCAAAGTTACCATTCTAGTCACTCATATTTCCAAAGTTACATAATTAGTCCCTAAACCTAAATGGGCTTATTTTCCTTATCCCTTTCCATGAATCCTTACCCGGCCCAAAACCTAGGCCCATAACTCTTTTATATAAGTCCAGGGGCTAATTTTGCCAAGATTGAAAGTTATTTAATACTATGACTTGTGTTAAACAAAGAGAGGGACCTAGTTTGCCAATTTCCCAAAGTTTAAATCCCATTTAACCCATTTTTAGTTAAAAAGGGCGCCAAGAACAGAATTACTGTTCATCTTCTCCTCTGATTTACCCACAGGTTAAAACAAAGGGCAAAGCTAAATTGAGGGTTAAAGAAGGTAATTCAAGAGCTCTAATACAAGATGGCAGGGTTTAATAGTCATTTCATGAGCTCTTATTAGTTCACTTAGCAAGGGAATGCCTCGTGGATGTAAAGAAAGCACAAGGAATGGGGATATTTACACTTGAGTCACTCTCAAAGAAAGCATAAGGTGTCACAATCATGGATTGCCACGCTGGCAATCCGTGTGTGCACATATGTGATCCAAGGGTTGAGAATTATTCTCTAATGATTGATAGTTTGTACGGTAGAGATGGATAGGAGCGTGGAAGAGTGCTCATACCCTAGAAGGTTCTCTCAGCAGCTATAAAAGGCCCTCGCTCACACACAAATAGGCATCTTCTTTTCTTGTATTTTTTAGCTTAATTTAGGTTAGCTTATGAAATTTTCATGTATTTTCTTTAAATTCCTATTGTAATCTCTTTCCAGTAATGTAACAAGCTTTTAGTAAATGAAATTCAGTCTTCTTTTAATAAAATTGTTATAAATTATCAAATAGCTCTAGTGTTCTCATGTTAATGACTCATAAGCTCTTAATAAGCTCTTATTAGCTCTCTAAGTCTAGAGCTTAGATTGAGCTTAATTCAGTCTTATTAATCTACTTAAATAAATAAAATCAGTTTAATACCCTTGATACTTAGACTTATAAGCTAAAGGAAGGGGAGCTTACAATGGAAGAGCTCCCATGGATTTTAATGGCTTATCTTAGGATAAGCCAGAGCTGTTGATAAGCTCATTTGAGCCCTTTAGCTTCTGTTTAGCTAAAGCTCTAGTAAGTTCTCATTTAATTTCCTTTGTTCTTCAATATATATCTTAATAATTGCTTATTAGTATAGATCTGCTTATTTGCTTAATCTAGTTGCTTATTTGTGCTTATAATTATCTCTTTGTGCTTATTTGTTATAAATTTTCATCTGTTTTTAGCTTAGGTAGCTTAGCTCTTAAATTTTCATTACTTGTCTTATAAATCACTAAAAAGCCAAAAAATAATTAGCTTAGCCTTTAAAACTTTGATTCTATCTTAATTAGTTGTTGATTTATATTTGTTAAGCCTGTTATAAGCTAATTAATATCTGGTATTAAGGTCTTGTTAACTGGAATTTAATTTCATAAGCCCAAATGAAATCTGTTATTATATAAAGAGGTGTTTGGTTAATCTTGTTTGACCACCAGAAGTCAAAGGAACCTTGAGATTTCTTTTTGGATAGTTAGATTATAACATTTAATAAGTTTTAGAGTAGATTTGAAATATTAGTTTAAGTTTATGAAGATTTTATGGCTTAATAGGTTTGCCAGTGCACCAGGGGAGATATCATTATTTTATTTGTTAAGCTAAAATTTGGTCTAAGCTTTTTAGGCTTAGTTTTGTTTTTACATTGTGTCAAGACACACTCATTAGGAGTGTGTTATGCAGGCTTGACCAAAAAGGTCACCTGCATTAGTGATTTTGTGCTTTTGCATATTGCATCAGTAGTAGTAACTTAGGTTGCTACTGCTGACTTTTCTAGTTTCATTTAAGCTAGTATTTGTAGCTTTTAGGATCTAAGTTTCAGTAGGATTCACATAGCTTAATATAGATTAGAATTTGTTTTTTCATTCCTAGCTTAATTTCTAGCCTGCATTATTGGTTTAACCAATCTGTCAATTGCACCAGCAGTATTAACAATAAGTTAATACTGTTGGACTTATTGAATCTAAGTTAGGATAGTTTAAATAAGTTTTAGCTTCTAAAATTCAGTAGGTTTTTAGATTACACAAAGCTTAACTTAGATTAAAACTTGTTTTCTCATTTCTTGCTTATTTGCTTAAGTACATTTGCTCTTAAAGTTCATATAAAAAAAAACTCAAAAATCCAAAAACAGTAGTAACTAGAAGTAACTTTTAGTCTTAGATTTTTAGCTTGTAGGGTTAAGTTTTATGGATTATAATCATAGTTGATAAGTTGTTAGTCTAGTTTACATATAGATGTTAGAATAATGTTATTTGAATATCGCCAACACTGTACAAATGTCACATAAACATGAATTTGTACTCATCCATGTTTCTAAGATTCCAAATGGTAAGCTAACCCATGTTAGACTTACACATGTGTAGATTTTTGTTGCTTGTGTTGTCTTGTGTTTGCTTGTGTTGTCTTGTGTTTGCTTGTTGCTAGTTGTAGCTAAGAACACCTTGAAGGTGATACTCTTGACCCATAGATCCCCGCCTTAGAACAAAAGGGAGCAACGATTTAGGAGGAGCATGTACAATGGTATCTATTCTCTCTTCTACAAAGATATCAACCTTCCAATGAAAGACCAAGGTCCCGCCTTTTTGATTTGACAAAAGCGGGAGAAGGAAAGCAAAGCGTTGAAGCTTATGATTGGGAAAAGCAAGCAATTACGAAAGCAAGAAGCTATAATATACCATGGAAGGTAACAAGCTACGTAAGTCTCATATAGTGAAGACAATGTTCAAGCTATAATCAAAAGGTAGAAAAGTTGGCTTATTGAGCTTTGAGCTTAAATTGATTTTTGAAATTTTGAGCTTTTCTCTGAGTTTTGCTCATTGTTTCATCAAATTTAATATGCTTAAAGTGTTTTAGTTAGAATAGCTTTTTCAAATTTAAGCTGTTTACATCTTTAAGGATTCTAGAACAACTTTGTATTAGATTTGAGCTATATATTAACTTTGTGCAGTGATTTAAGTCAAAACAAGCAATAGGTGAGCTTAAAAGCTCACTTTTCTGTTTTCAATAGTCAAAAGCTCTTGAGAGCTTATTTCTCACTTTCAGTTTATGTTGTTTTTATAAAAAGTGTTTAAAAATGTGTGTTCTATAAGTTCCAACTTTTGGTTTTGAAAAATAAAAAATTTAAAAAAAGGGTGTTGCCAGACTCGAACCCACGACCTCTCCCACACAATCGTCTTACCAATATGCTACAATAGCTCATCCATCCACTTCTCTCCACATTTAATACTAGTACACATTTTCATTTTACCTTTTTATAATAAGCCGTAGCTTATTATAGCTTATTTAGGACTTATTTGTTAAGCTGTCTTTTTCCTCTTATTTTTCCTTTAATCTTTGTTAGGTTTAGAATTTTCCCTGAATTTTTCATATTTTTCCATTAAGTAGATTATTTTTAATCATTTTTCTAAAATTTTAATTTTCGAAAAATCGTAAAAAAAAAGTTTTAGAAAAATACAAAAAAAATAGTTTTTAGCATTAGATTAAATACTTTTAGGTTTACATTTAGAAAAATCATCTTTAACACTTTAGATTTAATTTTCATTTTTGAGCTTTCATTTTTAATTTTAAAAATAGGATTTTAATTTTAAAAATAGTTAAAAATAGTTTTCTGAGTTTTTATGTTATTTTATACTTTTCTAAGTTTAAAAATCATTTTTCTCAATTTTAAAGACTTAATTTGCTATTTTCTAGGATTTAATTAGATTAAATTAATTTTTAATTCATAAAAAATTCAAAAATAATCAAAAAAATATTTTCTTTTCTTAAAATTTTCTTTTGTCTTATTCTAGGTTTAGAAATTTTGTTTGCATTTTTAAAGAGTTAGTTTTGCAATTTGGCTTATTTGTCGCGTTTAATTGTTTCCGTTAATTGCTTAGTGTTTAATTGTTTTTAATTGCTAGTTTTTAATTGATTCTTTTAATTTGTAGAAGTAGGAAATCAATCCAAACTTTATACCCCATTCAAATCATTGTCCAAGCATCAAACGTAGTCTCAATTTCACAAGTCGTTGGGGAAACGACCCGGGAAATCATACTTCCCGGTTAAGATACGTATTATATTATATTATATATATTTTGAAGAGTTTCCTTTTCACCTTTGTCCTCAAGGGTAAATTGGTAAATTTTCCATAGTATTATTTTATATAGATATTTTAACGCGTATCAAAATTTTTGGCGCCGCTGCCGGGGATTTGTGATTAAGATTCTATCGTTTGAAGTTTGTTGATCGTGTTTTGGAGAACCTTTCGTTTTCGAAAGTTACGCTTTTAAGAAAATAAAAAAAAAAGTAAAAAAAATATTTTTCTTTTCTTTTTAGTATAAATAGAAGATTAAAAACAAAAATACAAAAATATTTTCTCTTTCAATTTAAAAAGTTACAAAGTTGGTAAAAGAACACCAACAAATAATACCTTCAATTGAGGTATTATCATAATAAGTTCCCAACTCGAATTTAAGATTTAAAAACTTACCATTTGTGTCACTTACGAGATACGGCTCACCTTAAAAAGTAAAATTTTTAAGAGCTACCGTGAAGTAAGTTTGATTATTTGGTTCAAGTTGTCTTTCTCGTTGTCCGTTAAAATTAGATTGTGAATAAACTTTAGAAAAACCAAAAATATTTTCCTTATTTTTCTATTTTTCTTTTCAATAGTGCATGCGCACTAGACGTTCTAATTATCCTAATTCAAACGTCACAATTCCAAGACGTCGAAGACAAGTTTCTAACATAGTCGAACCTGAGATTCGAACTATTGTTGCACCTATGGCAGAACGTACCCTGGAGGAGCTACTCCGTGCCCCCATGGAAAGGTACGAAGAAGCTATTGTTTTACCAGAAATCAATGCCGATCATTTTGAGATTAAGACGAATTTGCTTCAGTTGGTTCAAGCTAACCCGTTTTACGGTCGTGAAAACGATAATCCTCATGCTCATATTAATAGTTTCAAAAGGATTACCTCGACTTTACGATTTAGGAATGTGCCTAACGATGTGATTAAGCTTATGATGTTTTTCCAAATCGCTCCGAGGGAGCCGCTAAAACTTGGTACGAGAAAGAACCACCAAATTCAATCTTGACTTGGGAGGATCTCGTTACCAAGTTCGTCAACCAATTTTTCCCTCCTTAAAAAACCAGTCACGTAAGAATGGAAATTGTCTCGTTTTATCACAAAATTCAGGAAACTTTTAGGTGACGCTTGGGAACGAATTAAGAGTTTGCTTAGAGCAATGCCCCATCACGGATTTACGGAGTTAACTCAAGTTGATACCTTTTAAAATGATTTAAACAACAATGAACAAGACTCCTTAAATGCCGTTGCGGGTGGAAATCTTTTGAGTAAAACGACTAGAGAGGCTTTAAACATAATTGAGAACAAATCAAAAGTACGTTATTCACGAAATAAACCAAAAGCTTCTAGGATTAATGCTACTTCTAGTAAAACGGATGAGAGAATTTGGATAACTTGGCGGATCAACTTTCGAACCTAGTCGCGAATATGTTTCTAAAAAAGTGTCACTCCCCTCCGTTTAAAGCGGTATGAGGATCTTGTGTTACTTGTGGTGGGAGCTCATTCTTGGTAATAATTTGTGCCGGCTACCGACAAAATCAGGCTAGTGTTTTTGCAACTACAGGTACTTTACAAATCAACGTAACCCTCCGAACCGTGTTAGTAATCAAATTGGCAAACCACCAGTGTTTTGCACCGGTGGCAAAAACAATGGTCAAAATAGGTTTAATCAGAATCTATGTTCAAGGAATAACAATTAATCGGGGAATATTTCATGGAAATCCAAGGATTTAAAAATCAAATAATCGAGCCTAAATTTCAAAACCAAGGAATTCAAAACCAACCTTTTCAAGTGCCCTACTAATCAAGTTCAACAAGAGATTTCAAATGATTATTCAAGTTACAAGAGGAAATAATGTATCAGAATGTAAAGGAAACATGCAAAGTCAATCAATTCTCGTTGAAATGAGACCTAAGAATGAAATTCGAAACACATAAAAATCTCAAACAAGCCTTCAAGATGAATCAACAAACCACTTTCAAGAATAATTTGCAAAACATGAATTTGTGGATGTTTCAACAACCAAGCTCAACTTCGGGTTTACTCTTCCGAGTAACACCAATCCAACCCGAAGGGTAAGATGAAATGCAATCACTGACTCGAAATGGGTGTTAGCTTATGAGGACCCTCGATTCCTACCTAATCCATCTCCTAAAAAGGAGTGAACGAGAAACCGCGGAAACAACGGATAAAGAGCAAACAAATTCCAAGAAGTACCGCTCAAATCCCACCCCGTTATTATTATTTCATTTTATAGTAATATCCCCAGTTTTCTATTCGGAACCCGATGTTCCGACTGACATTTACTAAAACCATTCCCATTCCCGGTATCCGATATTCCGAAGAGTTTACCTAAGCCAAAAATTCCATATCCTTCGGGACGTGATAATCAAAAGTCCCGTGACAAAGCTTCGAATCAAATGGAGAAGATCTTCCAAATCTTTCAAGATTTACGCTTCGACATTAGTTTCGCTGATGCTTTACTTTTGATGCCAAGATTTGCTCCTACGATTAAGAGTTTGCTCATGAATAAGGAAAAGTTGCTTAAGTTAGCTAAGATTCCATTGAACGAGAATTGCTCGGCGATGCTTCTCAAAAAGCTTCCCGAAAAGCTTGGAGATCCCGGTACGTTTCTTATTCCATGTAATTTCCCAGGAATAGAGGTATGCCACGCCTTGGCCGATCTTGGTGCGAGCATAAATCTTATGCCTCTTTTCTATATAAAAAAAGCTTCCTTAACCTTGAACTTACACCAACACCGGATACTTTAGAGGTTACGGACGATCAATACTATCCTAAAGACTCCGCCGAAGATGTTTTTGTCAAAGTTGGGAAATTTCATTTTCCGACTGACTTTGTTGTTGTCGATTTTGAAGCTGACCCTCGAGTGCCTCTCATACTTGGGAGATCCTTTTTGAGGATCAGACGTGCTTTAATAGATGTTTATGGAGAGGAAATAACCCTTCGGGTTGATAGCGAAGCGTCACTTTTTAATTCTAGATCAAACCACGAAATACCTCCTCTACAAATGACAAATCGTAAACCGAATTGACCATCATTAGATGCAATTTGTGAGGAGTATGATGCTCCGGAAATTGCTAGGAGTTCCCTAATTCTTCGGGTGCAACCCACCCCGACGTCTGGAGCACATTTACTTCGAATTCAATTTTGGAAGAAATTGAAGCTATCTTAAGGATGATTCGATTTCACCGAAAATTGATCATGCCATTTATAATCCAGAGGAAGATATTTGTTTGATTGAAAAATTGTTAAATAATGATCCCGTTCAACTCCTCCGATGGACCTTAAACAAAGTGAAATTGACCGAGCAAAATCTTACAATTGAAGATCTTCGTAATTAGAGTTAAAAGATTTGCCGTCTCACTTAGAATATGCTTTCTTGGAAGAAAATGATAAGTTACCAGTTATTATTGCAAAAGGTTTAAAAAGGATGAAAAAGACGCTCTTTTAAAAGTGCTCAAATCTCACAAAAGAGCTATTGCTTGGAAAATCACCGACATCAAGGGTATCGACCCTCGTTTTTGTACCTACAAAATCTTGATGGAAGATGATTACAAACCTACGGTTCAGAGTCAAAGACGGGTTAACCCAAAAATTCATGAGATAATAAAGAAAGAGGTCCTAAAACTTCTTGATGCTGGAATGATTTACCCGATCTCTAACAGCCCATGGGTTAGTCCAGTGTATTGTGTTCCTAAGAAAGGTGGAATAACCGTGTTGCTAATGAAGAAAATGAATTAATTTCAACATGTTTAGTTACCGGATGGAGAGTTTGTATCGACTATAGAAAATTAAATGAAGCGACTCGAAAAGATCATTTTCCATTACCATTTATGGATCAGATTATTGAAAGATTAGCTGGGAATGAGTTCTATTGTTTTCTAGACGGATTTTCAGGATACTTCCAAATACCAATAGATCCCCAAGACCAGGAGAAAACTACTTTCACATGCCCGTATGGAACTTTCGCGTACCGACGCGTGCCATTTGGTTTGTGTAATGCTCCCGGTACTTTTCAACGGTGTATGGATGGCCATATTTCCATGATATGTGACACAGACAAAAAAACCATGGAAGTTGTTTATGGATCTTTTCTCGGTTTTTGGGGATAGTTTTGATTCATGCCTCTCCAATTTAGAAAAGATGCTAAAATGGTGTGAAGACACGAATTTAGTTCTTAATTGGGAGAAGTGTCACTTTATGTGTAGAGAAGAAATTGTCTTAGGGCATAAAATTTCAAAGTCGGGAATTGAGGTTGATCGTGCTAAAGTCGATGTTATCCTAAGCTACCTCACCCGACTACCGTTAAAGGTGTTAGGAGTTTCTTAGGTCATGCAGGTTTTTACCGCCGATTTATCCAAGACTTTTCTAAGATGGCTAGACCAATGGCTCACCTTCTTGAGAAGGAAACACCGTTTGTGTTTTCTAAAGATTGTATTGATGCTTTTCAGACTCTTAAAAAGAAGCTTACCGAAGCTCCAATCTTAGTTGTCCCGGATTGGAACCTACCTTTCGAACTCATGTGTGATGCAAGTGATTTCGCGATTGGTGCGGTTTTAGGACAACGAAAGATGAAGCATTTTCAGCCTATACACTATGCTAGCAAGACTATGACTGAAGCTCAAATTCATTACACTACCACGGAAAAGGAAATGCTTGCCATTGTGTATGCTTTTGAAAAGTTTCGGCCATATCTTGTCTTATCCAAAAGCATAGTGTATACGGATCACTCGGCTTTAAAGTACCTTATGAACAACCAAGACACTAAGCTGAGGATGCTTCGGTAGGTTCTTCTTATACAAGAATTTGATATCACCATCCGTGATAAAAAAAAAGGAAGTGAGAACCTTGCGGCAGACCATTTATCTAGACTTGAGAATCCTCATAAGGATGTGTTAGAAAACAAAGACATAAATGAACATTTTCCTTTAGAAACTCTTGAAGTTATTTCTAATGAAAGTACCCCATGGTTTCCGGACTATGCAAACTACCATGCGAGGAATTTTATCATCAAAGGAATGTCAACTTAACAAAAGAGGAAGTTTTTTAAGGACGTTAAACATTATTTCTGGGACGATTCCTATCTTTTTCGTACTTGTGTGGATCAAATCATTCAACGATGTGTGCATGGGCAAGAAGCTCTTGAGATTCTCAAAGCTTATCATGAAGGACCCACCGGGGGCCATCATAGTGCCAATCTCACCGCTCGAAAAGTATTTGATGACGGTTTCTTTTGGCCTACCATATATCGAGATGCCTATATGATGATCAAATCTTGTGATACGTGTCAAAGATAAGGCAAAATTTCACAACTAGATGAGATGCCTCAAAACGCTATCCAAGTTTGTGAAATCTTCGATGTATGGGGTATTGATTTCATGGGACCATTTCCGCCTTCAAGAGGAAATACATACATCCTCGTAGCCGTTGATTATCTTTCAAAATGGGTTGAAGCAAAGGCGCTCCCCACAAATGATGCTAGAGTTGTAGTGAAGTTTTTAAAATCTCTTTTTGCCCGATTTGGAACACCTAGAGCTATAATAAGCGATCGTGGGACCCATTTTTGTAACGATCAGTTTGCTAAAGTAATGTCTAAGTATGGGGTCACACATCGTCTAGCTACCGCTTATCACCCTCAAACGAGCGGTCAAGTGGAGGTGTCCAATCGAGGTTTAAAACGTATTCTAGAAAGGACGGTTGGAGAAAACCGTGCCTCATGGTCTGACAAATTAGATGAAGCTTTGTGGGCATTTCGTACTGCTTTTAAGACACCGATTGGTTGTACGCCTTACAAGCTTGTTTATGGAAAGTCTTGCCATTTACCAATTGAGTTAGAGCATAAAGCATACTGGGCTTTGAAACATGCTAACTTCGATCTTAAAACCGCGGGTGATCACCGGAAGCTTCAACTAAATGAACTTAATGAGCTTCGTGATCAAGCTTATGGCTTATGAGAATTCTTTGATATATAAAGAGAGGACGAAGAAGCTTCACGACTCAAAGATCAAAAACCGCATTCATGTTGGTTGATCGAGTTTTACTCTCAAATCTCCTCGTCTAAAGACATTCTTTGTGATACCTAAAACTTTTGAGTCGGGACCATTTCACCATCACCAAAGTTTTTCCATTTGAAACCAATCGAGTTTTATCTCAACCCGATTGTCCAAACTTTAAAGGTGAAGGTTCATCTTGTGAAGCATAACTTCTGAGTCGAGGGGACTTACCACCAAGGTAGTCCATATCTCCACACTTTCCCTAAGGACGAATGAATTCGGGGATCGAGTCAAGCTATGTGACTCGGTTACTAAAAACAAAGCGCTTCATGGGAGGCACCCCATGCTTATCTTTCTATCTTCTTTCTTATTTCTAATGTGATGTGAGGAGGCTTGTACTCTTCTGATTCTCGTTGTTTGTGCTTATGATTGATTGCAGGATTGACCCAAAATTTTCTGAAGACTCTTGTGTTTGGTGTTTTGTCCCGGTCCACTCGAGCTTCCTAACCTTCGCTTTCCATTAGTTTGGGGAAATCCGATATCCTAAGATTACTATCGACTAACAGTTATCTTCTAGCATACTTGATAAACGGCTTGAGATTTTTGTGATACTTTCTCCATGCTTGGATTATGCATTCAACTTTTTGAGTTCTAGTATGAGGTTTTTAAGTCTTAGGCTAGGAAACATTGAGGGCATTGTTTAATTTTAGTATGGGGTAGCATATCTTCGATATGATCTTGCCTACTTTTGCCGTTGTTCTCACATACCTCGTTTTCCCACAAAATTTTAAATTTATAAGTTTTAATATCTAGTTTATTGTTCATATCTAAAAAAGAAAAATAAAATAGTTGACATGAATGTAGGTTTTCTGTTGGTGAGAATGAAAAGTAAAATTTGACCCGACCGGTTTTATATCTTAGCTTTCTCCTTAACTATAAATAGATTGATTTTTTGCTAATCTCTTATACAAGGAGCTATAAAACGCAAGTCTAGCTTCAAAAAGTCAAGACTTTGCAAGTTCCTATAATTGATTTTAAATATGTGGAAGTTCGATTTTATTAGATTTTGAGATTGTTTGCAGTCTATGTGACTTTGTTAAAGTGCCAATCTTAATTCGTTATGCTAAGTATTCACGAGTTACTTTCTTTAGAAATTTTAAATTGAGAAGACAAGATGATAGAGTAGGAATATCTATTTGATGTTAAACTATAGATAGTTTGAATTTCCTTTAGAAGCTCATAAGTGTTTATTTATGCTTTTCTCACCATTGAGCTTATCACACCGTTAGATAATTGTTAATAAATAAAGTTGCTTTAGGTTTTTGCGATTCTTAGTTTAGATCCTTTCGTAGAGATACCCTCTGGTGAAAGAAAGGTACACATTGAGGTTTTGTCAGTTTATGGAAATAGACACTGACATGACGGAGCTCGCATACCGATGTGGCAGTTGTTAAAAGACCACAGGACTTGAAATTTGGCTAATAATAATAAGTTATGTAATAAACCGAAGCCGAAATAAGACCACTACCTCTTGCCCCGGCTTACAACCGATGTGGTAGTCCGTTAAAAAGGTGAGTAATAAATAATAATAAATCTGTAGACGTAAAAAAAGTTAACTGGCATCTGCCGGCACACAGACCGCTGTTGCAAAGTCCTTCAAAGATAAATGCATAGCATAGTAATAATAATCTGAGACTGATAAAAGTTTGCTGCATCCCCCCTATGTGCCGGCGTCACCAACCGATGCTGCCAGCCTCTAAAAGGTTCGAGGAATTGCCGAGGTCGAAATATGTTTTGCAACATCTTGCCGGCTCACAACAATTTTCAGCCTTCTAAAGGACCCGAGTGTTAATAAATTCCCAATAAAAAACAGGAATAAAGCCAAAATTTCAAACTCGGTTATCTTAAATAAAGCATCCGTCTCTGGACACGTAGTTGAGTTGTTGCGGATGAAATAAAAAGATAACCCCTAAATCATGCGAATTAGACCTTAATGGTATACCTTATTCTTACCAAGTCGTCCTCTTTAGGAAAGGTTTCAAACAAAATATTGTCTAAACCGGGTTTACTTATAATTAATTAAGGGCATAATGTGATTTGTCACCTATAATAATAAAATCCTTATAGGAACTAGAATAAGGGAGGAAAAGTAAGTCACAATTTAGTTTTTATGAGTAAGTTGTTTAGCATCATAACTTGTATTTTGCAATGAAACTTGTTTTATAAGCTTGGCTTGGAGAGGTAAAGTCGTGACGGTGAATTATCACAATTGGACACTTTTGTGCTTTTTGTTCCATGATCCTAAAATTATCAATAATTGATAGTAGATACATTATGACACTTCATGAATAAATTTGCAAGTTGTAGGATAAAAGAAAAAAATCATAAAAATGGAAAAAGTTTTGAAAATGGAAATGGGAGTTTTAAGATAGTGATTTCTTAACTCTCCCCAAAACAAAAAAAGTCTTTGCTATTTTTTTTTTCTTCAAAGATTTGAGTTTAGGGAAGTTTTGAGGGTATTTGTTTTAGAGCATATAAATGCTTGAGGATGACGGCAATCACTTAGTTTGGGAAATTTTGATATGTGAGAAATCACATATCATTTCTATATCAAAAATGGCCTTTAAATGATCAAAATGTCAAAATATGCCTGTATTGTGTATTTGTTGTTGTGATGTGTAGGTACGGATAATGCAAAAAATCACAAGAAAATGGCAAAACCGGGCAAAAACGGACACGGGAACGGATAGAGTGCACAAGAGCCAGAAGTTTCTAGCAAAAGGTCATCAAAAGTCAAACCTTGGTCAACAATGGTCAAATCCACAAAATGCCAAAACCCTCAAAATACCCAAAAGAGCCTTAATGTTATACCAAATTCACAAAAACTCCAAAAACCCTAACACTGTCAGTCCTTTGTCTATTACAGGGACTAACTTGTCGATATCCCTTTAAAACAAAACCCTTAAAACCATTTCACCAGCCCAGTATAACTGGACCCAAACCTTTTATATAAACGCGGGCCCAGTCCACCCCTTATTAGCCCCCGTTCAAAAAACAAATTTATAGAAAGGAAAGAAAAGGCTCGAAAAACCCTGCTTTACTATTCCATCCTCTCCCTCGTTTACCTGCTTAAAAAACAAGTAACTCCAATTGACTACGTGGCTAAAAGTATCAAGTACTAGCATTAAGTTCGTAGGAAAACGTCATCAAGTGCCTCTCAATGCTAGAATTAACAGGGAATGACAACGTTGGATGAAACTAACACACGAAGTAGCGTATATATACAGCTAAAATCTTCCTTGTTAAAGAAACTTATGGATTGCCAGCGCTGGCAATCCCGCATGCTCACAACATCATGTAACACCCGCCATTTATACAATATAGCAGTGGAAGCTATCTGGGGTATTACTTACATGGATACAACAATCATAATCAAGAAAACAACTTTAAAAGAGACGTTATGGTAAAAATTTAGTTATCATTCATAATAATCAAGTTTTACAAAAAGCAGTGTCCCAAAATCTAAAAACATCATGTTAATGATAACAGTTCACAAACTTCGAGTCCATCCACTCCGTAACCAGCAACTTGCTTCAATTACGTGAGATACACAACAATGCTAAAAAGGGTCAACACAAATGGTTGAGTAAATTCAAATGTTGAAATGTAATAATTTGAATACAGATTTTATGATGGAAAATATTGGCATTACTGGGATAATTATCATGGAGAACATTTAATATCATGGAACGTATTATCATGGGAAAACAGTTGAATATTATCATATGGTTGAATGCAAGTCATTATAATGGTAATAATTACAACGAATACAATTATCATGGAAAATCAGGTTAACATTATTATTGTACCTAAGCTCATGAACATCAATTTACATTAACAGGAAATCATCCGTAGGTGATATTGGTTACTGTACAGATGTCCCCGTGAAAAGATAACTTGCAAGGTACTATTAGACAAATATAGTGCGTTTGGCTACCCCAAGCATGGGTATCACCAAATGGGAGCCGTCACCTCCAATAGATCTATTCACAATATTCGCGTTCACTCGCAATGCAAGTAATTAATGATTCATGATATAGAAATAATGGCATTGGAAGCTACTTAGACAATAATATATCTGGATAGCATACATTTGGAAAAACACTTGCATTCATGGTTTATATCAGGTATCACAGGTTTATAAAGTATTCAAAAGATTGAAATATGGGGTTATGAATTCTTTAAGCCTTTGAAAAGTAATCACATTGTTATAAAGAAAACGATATGAAAAGAGTTTGTAACAAGCATTATCCCCTCGGCGGGTTGTTAAAAACATAAAATAAGTAAATGCGAGGTTATGAACTTCACCTGGTAGGTAGATGTAATAAATATTCTAAAATGAAAGCTGACGACCTTATCACTAACTCTTAACCGGGAAGTTGATACAGTAAAAATGATTCGTAAAACAATCGTAACGCAACGAGTAAATATGTTCAAGTCCTTAGGAAGATTGTACTCTATAACTTTGGTTTAAGATTATGAGTTGGATTGAAGAGTTTATAATTATTGGAATCACCGTTTCGGATGCCCAATCATAATTCATAAGTTCATTCAGTAAAGTTTGAGAGTCAGTGGCACTTTAACATACGTAAACCCAGCAACTCAGTCAGAACGTAATACCAGAAGTAACCTCTAATATGAAGCTCCCTAGTATGTGGTACAAAATAGCATCCGTAATGATTGGTTTTAAGCGTCATTATTCAATATCTGGGAAATGTTAATCACGAGAATCGTAATTAAAGTTATGTTCTTGTAAGGTTTTAACATGATTTTATACTTTTTTCAAAATGTTACATTTAGACCGTAGGTTTAAAAATGCAAATAGCCCTTGGAGTTTGCATTTTTATGACTTGGTCCCTTCAACTTTGAAAGAAATACCAAGTAAAAACCCTTGACTTTGAATGTGACATAATAGATCCCTGGAGATTATAACTTTGATAAAATATCATTTTAGTCCTTTTAGTTATAAGTTTCCGAAAGTTACGATATATACCCCTTGCATGGATTATAATTACAAAACATGTCCAAATTGCCATGCAAGCTTATTTTAACATTTCAAAGGATATTTATAAGTTATAATAAACTAAAATATGAAAATTTAACATAACACAAGTTTAAATTAACGATTCGTTAAGCTATGAAGTAAAACAGGTCATATTAGAGTTTTAAAATAAAAACGTGCGGGTTTTAAGATCAAATTCTCTTATGACTTATCAAAGCACTTATTTTAACATTATATAAGCTTATTAGGATAGATTATAACAATAGTTTACAAGTTTAGCTCATAGTTTAAGTAAAAACATGAAATTAGGGTTTTGGGTGTACGGTTTTGGATCAAAAAGGCATAACACTTAGGTTTTTGAGTTCAAAGCTTTATATTATGATTTTAGCAAGATCATATGAACATTATGACGTTATGAAAGCAGAACATAAGCTTAGAGAACCTGGTTTGAGCTTATAGCTTGGAAACGGGTCAGAATCAGGACTTTTGGCTTCGTACGCCTAGAATAACGACTCCCGGGCTTCGTTTCTTGGTTTCTTTTGCTTCCTTTCTGTACTTGAGACTTCTTAAGATCACTTAGGATCTATTAGAGCAAAGGATTGCTTCTATGAAGGGTTATAGAGGAGGAAGTGGGGGATGAAGAAAAATGAATGATTTAGGTTCCTATTTATAGTAGTTTGAAGGCAAAGGAGTTAAGGAACACTTAGGATCTGTTCATGGACATGTGGAGGGTCTATTAGGTGATGTGTTGAAGCTATGGTGTGAGTATGAGGGTCTAGGATAGTAGATTGAAGTGGTGGAAGTGTTTTTGGGGTGTTTGGGTGTCACGGCTAGAAGATGGACAACAAGGCCATCATGTGTCTTCAATTTTGGCCATGGAAAGGTAAGAGCAGGTGGGTAAGCTGCTTAAGGGTTTCTAGAAGGGGTTCATGGAAGTTATTTGCACTTGGAATGGTTTGAAATGGTTCAAAATTGATGGTGAAAGGGTGCGGGCTATTTTGGGGTTCGACTAGGGTTTCACAAGTTTTCAAGTCTTTATTTCGTGTATAAATGATTAAGGATAGTTAATATATGTATCCAAGGTCTGATATAGGAAGTATTAGCAAAGATTAGCAATTGGTTTGGGTTAAAACAGATTAGAATTGAAGAAATGAGGTCACGGGTTTGATTAGGGCACGTTGAAATTGAAAGAATAAGCCGTAGCTTGGAATTAGGGTTCATATAAGGCTTTTAGGGTTTTCTAGCTTTGTAATTCTCGTACATTGTTGAAGCAAGGATGGATAATGATGGATAAAGGTTTGTAAACTCATTTTATAGGTTTACAATGACTCTTGGTTGCTTTCTTGAGAATGAGATGGTCTTGAAAATGAGTAAACGGGTCAAAATCACAATTAGGGTTTTCTGGATTTGTTCTTTCGTCCTTAGTTGGGTGTATTTTTGATAAAAGTCCATTTCTTTCTAGTGTTTCATCATTTTTATTGCATATCAAAAGATGGTTTGGGCTTATCAGGTGGCTTATTTCACTGTCAAACTGCTTATTTTGAGCTCCTTGGAGCTTATTCAGTCTCGGGTTAAATTCAGAACAAGGAGACACAGATCCAAAAATTTTGGATCTTGTTTTAGTTTGTTTGTGGACCACAAAAAAAAGTACAAGCGAATTAATCAGTGTGTGATATGTGTGAAAACACATATCCATTTTATATCAAAATAAACCCAATAAAGACCAAAACATAATAAAAATGGCAAAGATATGCTTGTTTTTGTGTTTTGTATGTGCAGGTACGGATAAAGCAAAATCCACAAGAAAAACGGTTAAAACCGGGCAAACACGAACACAAGAACGGAAGAGCACACAAAAAGCCGGGAGGAAGCTATCAAAGTCAAAAAGTCAACTCTCAGTCAACTAAAGTCAAAGTCACAACAAGACAAAAATCTCAAAAATACCAAACCCGTCCCTCAAAGTTAACAAAAATAATCAAACGCACCCTTATAGTAAAAAAAAGAAACGGGAAAAGTAGTTTTACTACTGTTCACCCTTCTTCTTCCTTTTCACCCAGGGTCAATTCAAAGGGCTTTTACCAATTGGGGGCCAAAAAGGACAATTCAGGTGTTAAAGTACACCTTGGCAGCAACAAACGTCATATTCAAGCTCTCATTGGCTAAAACCCAAGAAGGAATGCCACATTGGATTGAAGGAAGCACAAAGGAAATGGCAATTTACACTTGTTACACTCTCAAAAGAAGCACAAGCTGTCTCAATCACGGATTGCCAAGCTGGCAATCCGTGTGAGATAAGATGTGATCCAACGACTAAGATTGCTCTTCCAATCATTGAGAGAATGTACGGACAAGATTGGAGAAGCCATATCTGCCCCAAGAGGCCTAGAAGATTCAGAAGATGGCTATAAATAGCCCTTCACTCCTCACACACAAGGATCCATCTTTTCTCTTCTAGTTTTTAGCTTTTAGGTTTTAGGTAATTTAGCTTAAGTTTTAAGTTTTAAGTAAATGTAATTTTCATTTAAACGTTTGTAATTTTCTTTTCAAGTAATGTAATCAAGCTTTTTAGTTAATGAAATTTAAGTTTTCTTAATAAATTGTCAAAAAGCTCTATATAAGCTCTAGTGATAGTGTAAGGATTCATAAGCTCTTATAAGCTCTCACAAGTCTATAAGCTTGTGATTGAGCTTAAATAGTCATTTAATCTACTTTAACTTTAAAAACAGTTAAAAACCTTGACTATTTGGATTTTGGAAGATGAGCCAATTAAGGAAGGGCTCATATGGACTATTACTGGCTTATCTTAGGATAAGCCAGAGCTGTTGATAAGCTCATTTGAGCAATTAGCTTCTGTTTAGCTGAAGCATTTTGTAAGTTTTCATTTAATTCCTTTGTTCTTTAAATTCTAGCTTAAAACTGCTTAAGTAGCTTATTAGTTCTGCTAATCTGCTTATCTATTGCTTATTTGTGCTTATTACTGTTTAGACAAGCTTAATAATCATGCACTTTAATCTGTTTTTAGCTTTTATAGCTTAGATCATAGTTTACTTTTTAACTTGTCATAAAATCACTAAAAAAACCAAAAATATTAGAGTAATTTGTAGATCTTAAATTCTAGCTTATCTAGTTGTTAAAATAAGCTCACTAGGTTAGTTATAAGCTTCTAGCTATCTGGTATTAAGGTTTCAATAATTAGAACTTAGAATCTTAAGCTAATGAAATCTGTCATAGTTTTAAGGGGTGTTTGGATTAGTACTATTTGACCATCAAAAGTCAAAGTAACTTGGAGTTTTTAATTTGGTTAGTTTGATCTTCACTTTTGATTAAGTTTTGAGCAGGTTTGTAGGTTTAGTTGAGCTTAATTTCATTTTGAAGCTTGTTATGTTTGCCTGTGCACCAGGGGAGCAAGTTTTCTTTTAGATCTTTGGAAATTTTGAACCAATGCTCTTTGAGCTTTGTATTTGTTTGTTATGTGTTTAGACACACTCATTGAGTGTGTCTAATGCAGGTTTTATCACCTTAGTCACCTGCAAGTTGTTTTTGCCCCATTTGTCAATTGCATCAGCAGTAGTAACTTATGTTACTACTGCTGTCTTTTTAAGCCTCAATTAGGCTAAGTGTTTGTAGGTTTTAGATTCTAAAATTCAATGAGCTATTAGATTACATATAGGATTAGTTAGTTTAAAGCTTGTTTTTCATTTCTAGCTTAAACTCTTAGGTTAGTTTAGCTTTAAATTTCATCAAAAATCCTCAAAAATCCAAAAACAGTAGTATCTAGACTTAGTTTCTTAATTTGAATTTCATAGCTTTAAATATCTGTTTTTATAATTGGAATTCATAGCATATAAGTAGATAGATAAGTCTTCAAAAGCTTAGAATCTGAAATAGCTTATTGAGGTTTATAGCTTATTAAGTTTTTAAGCTTTAAGTTTTCTTTGCTGAGTTTGCCTCCTAGATCATAGAATTTAGATAGTTAAATGTGTTATTTGGATTATTAGCTTATCAAAAGTAGATTCTCCACATCATAAGCTTTCTTAAACAGCTTTTGTTTTTAAAATTGAGCTTATAATGAATTGTGTGCAAGCCTTTTAGTGAATCATAGCCTTTTAGAGCTCAAAAGCTCACTTACTGAAAACAGCTTTTTCATAAGCTCTTTAAGAGCTTATTTTTGAGTTTCAGCTTATAGTATCTTTATTAAAGTTGCTTAAAAAGTTGTCCTCTACAACTTTTGTTCTTTAAGTTTTTCATAAAAAACTAAAAAAAAGAAGTGGAAGTCGGGGGTGAGCAAGGCTCGAACCCCCGACCTCAACACCTCAACCTTTTATAAACACACACACACTCCCACTCCTTACCGCTGTGCCCTTGGGTCTTTTTCATAAGACCCTTGCACTATTAATCCTTTATACACATTTTCCCTTAATAAGCCTAAAAAGCTGTTAGAGCTTATTTCACAGCTTATTAGATAAGCTGTGTCATCGGGCTTTAAAAAAAAAAAAAAAAAAAATTTTCTAGGAATTTAAATAGTTTAAGCTATTTTCATCGTCATTTTTCTAGGAATTTTTAGAGTCTTTAGTATTTTTAATCGATTTCTTTTCATTAAATAGCTTAAAAAATCATAAAAAATAGAAAAATAATCAAAAAAATAAAAATCTTTTTTAGAAAATTTTCTTTTATCCTAAAGTTCATAGGAAAATTAGTTTTGCTTTCGTAGGGTCTAATTTGCAAAATTTCGTTTTCTAAAGAACGGGATTCGTTCTCGTTTCCGTTTTTCGTGTTTTAACGTTCATTTCAACTCCGTTTTTGTTCTAGTTTTCTTTAAACTTACTTTTTAGTCAAATAGAGTCCATTTTAAAAGAAAATTTTAAGTTAGGTTTATTTTTAGCAAATTAGGGTTTTTGACCTTCATTTAAGGGTCCCGTTTTGCGTTTTTAGTTAAATTTTGATTTCCCGTTATTTGTTTTCATGCTTAATAGTTAGAGCTTGTTAATTTTAATTGTTAAAAGTAGTTATTCAAATCAACTATTGTTCCCATTCAAATCATTGTCCGAACAACAAGCGTAGTTTCAATTTCACAAGTCGTTGGGGAAAACGACCCGGGGAATCATACTTCCCGGTTATCATACGTATTATATTATATTATATATATTTTGAAGAGTTTCCTTTTTGCCTTTGTCCTCAAGGGTAAATTGGTAATTTTCCATAGTATTATATATTATATTTTATATATGTATGAAAAATTGCAATCATTGGGACCGTCGGGTTGGGATAACTCGACGGTACCATATGGAAATACTTCAGCAACCATAAATGGTCCAGACCAGTGGGATTTTAATTTTCCCGATAAAATCTTTAATCGAGATATAAAAAGAAGAACACGATCTCCGATATGAAATTCTCGGTTTTTGATCTTAGCATCGTGTATCTTTTTCGTCTTCTCTTTGTAGATTAAAGAGTTCTCATAGGCATGATCCCGAAGTTCATTTAATTCGTTAAGTTGAACTTTATGGTGATCACCCGCGGTTGTTAGGTCAAAGTTAGCCCATTTCAAGCCCTAGTAGGCTTTATGCTCAAGCTCGATGGGGAGATGACAGGCTTTACCGTATACCAGCTTATAAGGAATACAACCGATAGGTGTTTTGAAAAATGTATGAAAAGCCCACAAGGCGTCATCTAATTTATCGGCCCATCTCGCTCGATGCTCGCCTATCGTGCTTTCTAATATCCGTTTTAAACCTCCATTGGAAACCTCCACATGGCCACTAGTTTGTGGGTGATACGAGGTCGAGAGCTTATGAGTAACGCCATATTTTTTAAGAACATTAGAAAATTGGTCGTTACAGAAATGCGTCCCTCGATCACTTATAATGGCCCGGGGAGTTTCGAATCTAGAAAAAATTCGTTTTAAGAACTTAACCACAACTCGAGGGGTCGTTAGTGGGGAGCGCTTTCGCTTCCACCCATTTAGACACATAGTCGACAGCCACGAGAATATATCGGTTCCCTCTTGAAGACGGGAACGGGCCCATAAAATCGATGCCTCAGACGTCAAAAATCTCACAAATTTGAACAGGATTTTGGGGCATTTCGTCCCGCTGTGAGATTTTTCCCTGACGCTGACATGAGTAACAATGCGTGACAAAGTCCTGGGCATCGCGATAAATGGTAGGCCAGAAAAAACCAGAGTCAAAAACTTTTTTAGCGGTGTAGTTCCGGCCATGGTGTCCCCCGGTGGGTCCATTATGGCAAGCTTGGAGAATATCCATAGCTTCCAACCCGTCCACACACCGCCGATTAATCTGATCAGCACAAATCCAAAAGAGATAGGGGTCATCCCAGAAATAGTGTCGAATATCCTTAAAGAATTTCTTTTTCTGCTGAGATGACATCCCTTTAACTAGCACATTCCCCACTTAGTATAAAAACAAGTTTGAGAATGGCATGATCAGCCCTTGTGTTTTCCTTCTTCTATTTTCTTCTTTATAACACATTTTTCTCTTTTACAACTTTGGCCCCTTAATCTCTAAATCTTCGAATAAGCCCTTGAACTTTGAAGACTTGTCTAAATTGATCCTTTAACTTTATTTTGGCTCTTGACTTCATTTCTTGCTGTGTCGGGCTGATCCGGCTTTGATCTTTTGGCTGATTCTTCACTCTTGCTCTTGTCTCTGTCGTTTCTTGTCGGTTTTTGATCATTTTTGCTTCTTTTTGTCTTTTTAATCCTTTCCTGCACAATAAACACAAAAGCACACATTTTTCTATTCTTTTGGCATTTTTATGGCTTTTATTTGGCAAAATCCCGGGTAATTTAATGTACAATTAAGCAAATATCAGCCTAAAATATTTATCTTTTCTTTGTCCTAAAACGGCTCCTACAGCAAAATCACTAGCATCACACATAATTTTAAACGGTAAGTCCCAGTCTGGGGACACAAGAATAGGAGCTTCGGTTAACTTCTTTTTAAGAATTTCAAAAGAAGAATTACACTCAGAAGAGAAGAAGAAAGGAGTGTCTTTTTCCAACAAGTGGGTCATTGGTCGAGCTATTTTTGAGAAATCTTGGATAAATCTCCTATAAAAGTCGGCGTGACCCAAAAAGCTCCTAATTCCTTTAACCGTGGTCGGAGGAGGCATTTTTGCAATCACATCTACTTTAGCTTTATCTACTTCAATACCATTTTTAGAGATCTTATGGCCGAGGACAATGCCCTCTTTGATCATGAAATGGCACTTCTCCCAATTTAGAACTAGATTGGTGTCTTCGCACCATTTTAGCATCATATCTAAATGGGAGAGGCAAGATGAAAAGGAATCCCCAAAGACCGAAAAGTCATCCATGAAAACTTCCATGGTTTTCTCAATCATATCATGGAAAATAGCCACCATACACCTTTGGAAAGTCCCAGGAGCATTGCAAATACCGAAAGGCATCCTTCGGTAAGAAAATGTTCCATAAGGGCAGGTGAAGGTGGTTTTCTCTTGGTCTTGGGGATCAATAGGGATTTGAAAGTATCCAAAAAAACCATCTAAGAAACAATAGAATTCATTTCCTGCTAAACGTTCTAACATCTGGTCCATGAAAGGGAGAGGAAAGTGGTCTTTACGGGTGGCGTCGTTTAACTTTCGGTAGTTAATACAAACGCGCCAACCCGTGACCAATCTTGTAGGAATCAATTCATTATTTTCATTAGTAACAACCGTATTTCATGTAATATCCGTCATACCCCTCTTTTTGGGTTTTACGACATGATTCGGGCCTCAACCCATATAAGACTATCAAAAACTAGCGATATACATCAATCCAGCATCGAGAAGTTTATAACTTCTGCTTTGATTACTTCATGGATTTTTGGATTTACCCATCTATGGGGTGGAACATCTTGGTTTTTTAAAACATCTTCCTTTAATATCTTGTTTGTGGAGTGCAAAATTAGGATCAGGTGCATGCGAATATAAGATATTTTCCAAGTATTGCCCGTTTTATGGGATTTAAAACCTTGAGAAGCTTGTGATTCTTCCTCACTCGTCAAGTCTTTAGCAATTAATGAGGGTAACTAGAAGTAACCTTAAGAAATGCATTTTTGAGATGAGGAGGTATTTCCTTGAGCTCAAGTAAGGTTAAATCCCCATGGGATATAATCAAATCTTAAGATAGATACCAAACAGGATTTATTCCATCTTTAGTAATAATTACAACATACCATAAATGTTGTTAAAACGTTTATGTAAAAATGTTTATTCTTGTGTGGTTCCGTTGCGGGTTCCCTTACGGAAACCACTAAACCCATGCGTTATAGAACGTTTGCAAGATTTAACAAAATTTACGTATATAGCCCATGATTTAGCGGATTCCTCCAATCCAGCCAATTCTGAATTGACCAATTCCGGGATTTTTTACAGCGAAGGCCAGTCATCGAATTCTTCAAACCCGGGGCATGTCGATCCTGAATGAAACTAAACATCATTGATCCTACTTTTAGTCCATATTAATTTTGAAAATCGTTTTTGCATAATTATAAAACGCCACAAATATAAAACATGCAAAACATATTAACCAAAATTAATCATACTAAACTAAAATCAGTTACGCAATTAAAACAATAATTAAACAAAAATCTTCTCATCTTTTGCAATTAACCAATTAATTCACATAATGATTTCATGCAAACACTCATGCCATTTAACATATATATTAAGCTTAATAACCATGGTTTACATGCACATAATCTATGGTTGACAATTTATTACAAGATAAATAAATCCTAATCAACTATATGAGAGACAATAACTATGAATACTATGTGCTAATGCGGAATCTTAACACAAGTACTAAGAAGAACACAATGTAATACCTTGCTATTTGCTATTGATTTCTATTAGGGTTCTATATGTAAAACATTATACCGTAGGGTTCCTTTTATACACCAAGGAAACCCTAATGGGCTTTACAAACGTGTGAAAGGATAATGCATATCCTTTCCTAAGATATCTCTAAGATAACTATTCTATTAAGATAACTATTCTATTAAGATAACTACTCTGTTACATAAACAGACTTAACTAGACAAGACCAGTACTAACTATAGTACTGCCAGACTTAACTTAGTACTGGCAGACTTAACTATGTCTACCAGACTTAACTCTATAACTACCAGACTTAAGTCTGTTTACAATAATTCCTAACAATCCTCCCCTAACTTGATCTTCACTTGTGAACTTCAAGTTTCTTTGAGTATCTTCATTATGAGCTTCCTGAGGATGTTGTGAGCATTATCTTTGGAATTATTCTTGAACTGCAACATGCTGATTGTCTTGTATAAGCAGTTTCTTGATTTCTATCAGCAACTCTTTAAATCATCACTACTTGATATTTGCAACATCTAATCTTTTAAACATCATGACCAACACTTCACAGCTACATGTACTATCTCTTCATCAACATACGATCATTTCAGCAACAGATAAGCAACAACATTGACTATATGTACATCAGATCATAAAGTTTCAGTCTATTCTCATCACTTCCAGGTGTGTTAACTCCTAAGAGAGGTGAATCATTGAAAATTTAAATGGATTTGATGTCTCTTTACCAGTTAGCCATTAACTCTGGAGTAGCCAATGTTTGGTTTATAAACCATGGTACATTGATAATCATTTCAACTCTTAGTACGTGAAACATGGTGAGTTGAATTACCATATGATTTTTAGCAAATCATCAGCTATCAAAGGATTTGATGAAGCCTTTACCAAGTAATTGTCTGCTCTTGGGCTAGCTAATCCTTTGGTGGAATCATGGCATCACCCTGGTGGACTAGTAACCAATTCAACTTTTTGAACGTAAATCATTGGTAAGTTGAGTACCATCCAGTTTTTGGTAAACTGTCAACCATGTAAATGGATTTTCCACAGCCTTTACCACAAGCCATAATCTTGTGGGCTAGCCAACTCTTTACAAACACATATATGGTGAGTTGATAACCATACAGCTTATTGGCAAGCTGTTAACCGTATAAACGGATTTGAGAAATACTTTTCCACAAGTCGTGCCCTTGTGGTCAAGTCAGATCTTAATGCTGGTTAGGCATGGTGAACTGAACACCATTTGTTGTGTTAGTGCAAAGCACCTCCACCAAGTGTTATTCTTCTCAACTCCATTTCACACATTCAGCTCTCCAATCCATATACCAAAGCACTGAAAATTCTTTCAAACATACACCAAAATTATTGCTGTTGAGCTTGTCTTTCAATTAACTTCAAAAGTTGATAGCACACCTCATCTTTTCTATCTCCTATAAGTTTCTTTTCAAGCATAGCTTGACAAACTCTAGATGGTAATGGATACTTGACTTCAGTCAGCATATAAATGTGTGCAGCCTCCAAAGTTAAACAATGAACAGCACAACTATGAAAATATCTCCAACTGAGTACCTTTTGCTGATGTGTTAAACTCCAAACAGCATCCTCTGTAGATGGTGGATCAAACATAGTCTTTAAATCCCCCCATAAAACTCTTTCATATTCTTCTTCAGGCCTGCTATCTCCATACTTTAACATCATCAGTCTGTACAACTCCTTAAGATCATCTCTTGTAAGATCATTTAATAAACCTTGAAAATTCACATATACTACATCTGTGTGATCTTCCCTGATGATTTGATAAGCTCCTTTCTTACCAGTCTTAAGAATTTGCCACTTAACAATTTTTGCAGGTGCTGATCCTTGTGGGATTGAACCCATTTGAAACTCCTCTGAAGAAGGTTCATCCACTCTTTCATCCATGTAAGCTTCTACATCCTCCTCAGTATCAGATCTTGCAGATTCAGACTTGTTCTTCTGCAATCCTTTCCTTGCCAAAGATTTTCTTACATTGTATCTCAAAATTGGCTGTTGAACTTTAAATTTCTCTTCTCTCTTTACAGACTCATCTTTAGTAACATCAGGAACATCAGTAATCTTTTGTTTCTTAAACACCTTTGCTTGAAGATTTATACCTGTTCTCTTCAACTTTGATGCTTCAAGCTTTGAGTTCATAGGAATAAACTTTTCTACCTTCTCTACACACTTATCAAACTCTTCCTTCAGCTCATCAGGTTTCAACTTCTTCAACTGACTCATTTTCTAGTTATTACCTTGGCTTTTTAAGTACTTGATCATGTACTCCCTTTGCTCAGCTTGAGTCATAGGTCTGTTTCTTCTATCTCTCTCTCTCTGTTCTTTGTACAACCTCTTCTTCTCATTGATTAACTCCACCATCTTCTTAGCAAAATCATCACTAGAGAAATCAATTGATAACACTTTGCTGGACAGATCTCTATTTGCTTCCAGCTTGGCTCTTACTGAATCCCAATCTTCTTCTGTATAGTACTTTGCAGCTTCTTGTACTTGAGCCATCCTATTCTTTTGAGTTTCAGACAGTTCTAACTCATCCTGCACTCTCTTTGCAATCAATGCATCCTGTCTTTCCAGTTCAGCTTTTCTTGCATTTTCAGCCTCCTCTTGAGCTTGCAGTCTTACTATTTCTGCCAAACTAGCTTGCTCTTCTCTGATCTGTTTCTTTGTCCTTTTAGACTGAGATTTTTCTTCAAGCACTGCCTTTCCTTCTCTTTGACCCTTCTTTGGAGAGGGAATTATGCTTTCATCACCAGAATTAATTTCTTCAAAAGCAGTATTAACATCTGTGAAACCAGTATTAATTCCTTCACCAGTACTAACTTCATCAGCATCCAATTTCCTCCTCAATCCAGTCTTAACTTTCCTTGTGTAGGTCTTGGTTCTTTGAGTAAGGACTTTAGCTAGAGTTTCAGCTGCTTCTAATCCTTCAGGACTAATATCTGCCTCCCCTGAAGTTTTGCCTTGTGTGGGAGTCTCAAACTCTTCTGATTTTTCCTTCATAATAGACCTAACCATTTCATCCAAACCTTCCTCTTGTAAATTCCTCCCCTGTTTGGAAGAATTTTCAGCATCCTCATCCTCTGAATCAGTTAGAACCACATGTCTCCTTTTGAGGACAGCTTCCATCTTCTTTACCTTCTTCACCAATTTCACAATTGCTTTTCCCATGGTCAGCTTAGTCTGCTTTAATTGGAGATCATTCCATCAAAGATAAGTTTTGAAAAGTTAAAGTCTCTTCCAGTGGAAAGACAGATCAAAGCAGTGGCAATGTTGCTACCAAACTGATCCCATCCTCCACTTTTGGAGCTTATACAATGAAGAATGTGATGGATCAAAAATCTCCATTGAGGTGTAAAATGACTTTTCCAAAATGTAAAAGTTCTGTCATTTACATACCCAATATTTTGTAAACCTGCAAAAATCTCTTCATTTTGCAACATGTTAATCCCTGAAGCATCTGCTAATTGGAGTTGCCTCCTAACAGACTCTTCAGTGATTGTATATTCAATAGAATCTATGGTTGCATTAAGTTGTTGAGTCCCATCTGCAAGTGTTCTAGCAGTTGCAGTCTGCCAAAACTGCTTGACAAGGGAATCGTAGATAGGTGGATTGTTAGTGAGAGCATACCTCAATTTTGAGCTTCTGAGGAAATCCACTATCTCTGTGTAACCAGCACTCTCAGTAGGTTTGAATAAGAAACCCACTTGATTGTGCTTATCACAATACTTGAGTTGCGCCATTGAAAGATTTGGTGAAAAATATTTGAATCTTTAAAAATTAGTACTGGTGATGGGACGTTTGAAAGATTAGGTCTGGTAGTGAGAGTAATTTTAGTTCTTTCTCTACACTATCAACCTTTGTTATCAACTTGGGAATAAATTAAAGCAGGTCATCCACTGTCATAGGTCTTTCTTCTGCCACATGAGGGTGAGTAGGATCCTGAGATTATGGAATTTCAGTTTCTTGTCTAGGTGAAAGTGGTTGGTGTTCAGATGATGGTTGCTCAAAAGTGTGCTCAATGGGTTCATTGTTAGGTTCAGGTGAAAGTGAGTTAGGGTGAGATGTTGATTCAGCTACAGGTGTAGGTTCAGACTTAGTGGTTGCAGATATCGCAGGTATTGGAGATGAAGATGGTAATGGTTTAGAAGGTGATGGTTGAGTCACAGCTTGATCTGCTTGTCAAGTTAGCCACATTCCATCAAAGATTAATTTTGAAAAATTATAAATCCAGTTATGTAGCCTTTGCTACCTCCAAAGGTAATAGATCACCCTTTGCATTCTTCAAAATCATCCAGGTGATCCTTGTTACCAGTCATGTGCGCTGAGCATCCACTATCAAATATACCTCTGTCCTCCATGTTCTTGAGTGGATGATCCTGCACATGAAAAAAAGAAATTAGTTTCTCTTAGGGACCCAGGCCTTTTCAGGCTTGGGTCTGCCTTGTGGACCTTTAGCATTGACAGTTCGAACAAAATTGGATCCACTATTACAATTGGTATTTGGTCTAGTGTTCCTCCAATTATAACCTGCTGAGGTCTTAACAGCAGTGCCCTAATTTCCCTTTACAGTATGAGAATAAGGCATTTTTGCTGTTTTTCTAACAATGGGTCCTCTCACAGGTGAATTTGATTTTGAAAAATTACTGCTTTGATTAAACTTATTCACCTGGGGTCTTACAGGACTAAAACTGTTTGAGTTACTGGTAGGTACTGGTTGTTTAGGTCTAACAGTATTAACATTAGACCTGACAGAATTAACATTTTGCTTAACAGAATTAACATTTTCTCTACCAGTATTAACATTAGGCCTAACAGAATTACTGTTTGGCCTAACAACATTGAGTTGTACTGGTCTAGGTACAAAGTGATTAGCATGATTAACCCTGTTTTCATTGGTCCATACTGGTTTTGCCACCCCATTACCAGTATTAAAAACCCTTTGTTTCTTAAGCTCAGCCTCTCTTGCCATTTTCTTTTCATAAAAGTCACAATCTCTGATCAAATGACTTATGCTGCCACAAACAAAACATTTTTTCTTGATGAAAGAGTAACCTTCCCCTAGTTCTCTTTCCATCATTTCATTCCAATTCTTTTTGTTAACTTTAGGTGTCTTTTGATTTTTCATTGATTGCCTAGGAGTTTTTACGTGTGTTACACAACTAGGTTCAACACCTTTTGGTTTTGGTTCAGACACGACTTTTTCATTAGTTGTAACAGACTTAGATGCAGACATCTCTTTTGGTACACTTATACTTTCTGATTCAAACTCAGAAGAGTGCTCAGAGGGATTTCCAAAAGATCCTTCACTGTCATTTGATTGACAGGTAGAATCCTCATTGAATATGTCATCTAAGACACTGGTTTTATGCTTTTGAGGTCCCTTTTTACCATAAACATACAAAGATTCATCAATTTCCTGTTGTGGTTTAGGAGTATAGTCCCCAGTTAAGGGATGTGGAACTCCTTTAAAATTATCAGTCTTTGAAAATCTATTGTATAAAGGTTTGTCAACAAAGTCTTATTCTGTATAATTAAACATAGTATAATTTATTTCTTCCTCATAGCTTAAAACCTCATTGTTTGATTTGATTCCATACCCTAAGCCAACTTTACTATTTGAAGTCATACCAGAATTAACTAATTTCCAAAGGTTTTTAGAAGAATCCTTCCATGAATCTACTGTTTTCTACAATTGTTCCTTTTCTTTTATAGCTTTCATTCCTATTCTCCTATATTTTTTAAGCTTTTCATCTTTTTCATATAATTCATTTGCCTGAAATGTAAGCTGTTCATTTAGAGATAATTGCTGCTTTTGAAAAGTAACAATTTGAGCTTCTAATTTCTTAACAGCTTGATTATAGGCAAGAATTTTTGCTTCTTGTTCACCTAACTGATTCGTTTGTTCATCACACAGGGTTTTAAGTTTATTATATGAATCAATGCAAGTTTTAGAACATAATGATACCTCATTATTTGAGCTGATTGCCATGAGTGCATGATTTGTGTCTACTTCTTCGACTGTATGTTCTCCCCAATTGACAACACCATCATCTATAGTCAGCAAACAGTTCTGATTCTGCTCTTTCTTTCCAGCTCCTTGATCCTGATAAAACGAGTCTCTCTTCTTTCCATCATTTGTCCCCTTGGATGTACATTCCCTAGCAAAATGACCAGTGTTGTGACATTTGAAACATTCAAGCTTCTTTTTGTCGAAACCAACAGGTTTGTTTCCATCAATCCGGACTCTCCTTCTAGTTTTCTTGTAAAACTTCTTCATTTGAATAACAATCATTGCTATCTGCCAGTTTATGTCCATCTCTTCAATTTCTAAATCATCAATCTGTTCTAGGTCTTCATGAAGTAAGTCCAAATCTTCTGATTGTTTAACAAAGAGTGAATAAATAACTTCATCAGCAAAACCAGCAGGAACTTCTCTTTCTGGAATATTGTTTGAAGATGTAGAAGGAGTGTAAGTACTGTAGGCACTAGTATGACCAAACTTAACCTTGTTAGTGCTGCTCTTGTTGTGTGAAACAAAAGCAACATTTTGAGCACTTACATATGATTTTGAGGTACTTGTGAGTTCCTGCTCAAAGACCCTAAGGTTATTATACAAGTCATCAATGGATAAAGTGTCAACATCTGGTTTGGTTCTCATTGTCATTGCCAGATTTGACCAAACTAGGGGCAAAGATCTGAGAAACTTGTGATTTGCATCCTTAGTTGATACTTCAGCACCATGAGCTTCCAACTGTGAGAGTACTTGTTGGAATCTGTCATATCCCTTTTTTAACCCTTCTGAACTTGATATAGTAAATGCTTCAAACTGTTGTTTTAAAACAGCTTTCTGCATCTTCTTTAAATTTGCATTACCACCAAACCTAGTCCTTATTGCTTCCCAAATTTCTTTTGCATCCTCCATTCCATGAAATCTTCTCAGATGTTCCTTGGGAATGACTATAAGTAAGATGGTTCTTACCTTCCTTTCCTTTTCAACCGCATGAATTTCTGCATCAGATACTGGTGGAAGTACTCTAATAACACCATCTTTTCCAGTTGAAATTCTCTTCTTAGAATTTCCATTCTGAATTACCTTCCAAACATCATTGTCATAATATTCAAGGTAATGCTCCATCTCCATTGCCCATATATCATACTCCTTCTTCAGAATTGGGATTTTAATATTTGAGATAGTGGTTGTTGTAGGAATGAGTTGTTATTGTTGTTGTTTTGGTTTATTAGATGCAGTACCATTGTCTGATGCATCTTCATGGAATGATGCTTCATCATCACTAAGATGTTGAGAGAAAACATCATTAGCAGGTTGAGACATTTTTGTAGATCTAAAAGTGATTGTTTGTGATTCTTGTTATTCTTCTTACTCAAAGTCCCTCTAGAGGCTCTGATACCACTTGTAGGTCCAAAGTCTTGGATATGTTTAGCCTTTTGTAAGACAATAGCTAACTTGAATAAATCCAAATCAACTATATGAGAGACAATAACTATGAATACTATGTGCTAATGCGGAATCTTAACACAAGTACTAAGAAGAACACAATGTAATACTTGGCTATTGGCTATTAATTTCTATTAAGGTTCTATATCTCAATCTTGTAAAACATTATGCCGTATGGTTCCTTTTATACACCAAGGAAACCCTAATGGGCTTTACAAACGTGTGAAAGGATAATGCATATCCTTTCCTAAGATATCTCTAAGATAACTATCCTGTTACCTAAACAAACTTAACTAAATAAGACCAGTACTGACTATAGTACTGCCAGACTTAACTTAGTACTGACAGACTTAACTATGTCTACCAGACTTAACTCTATAACTACCAGACTTAAGTCTGTTTACAATAATTCCTAACATGTTAGTTATCCAAAGTACATTGTACTCATACTACCTATATTTAATTAGGTTGCATTCAGGCTATACGTGACGATTTTCATATTTGATTTATATATCAAATACATTTACTGAGGTGAGTTCATAGCCCTGCTTTTATACAATTACAATGATTTACAACTTTGGGGTGAGAAGCATGCATTGTTTTACGATTGGACACAAGTACACTTGTATACAAATTACTAGTTTGCCTAAGTAGCTATAACCTACTATGCCCATGAATCATGAACTGTTAATTACTGGATTGTAAGCGTGAATGTTATGAATAGATCTATTTTGGATTGACATCCCCGTTCGGGTGAGTAGCTCTCACTAGTTTTGGAGGTACCGAAACGACGAATGTATACCATGTCAGAATAATTTGGTTGTTGCGGGCTAAACATCTACACGGGCACATTATTTGCATTAATTTGCATACATATATGTTGTAGTTTCAGTTTCATTAGCTTAGTGCATTTCGTAATTACATTTTGAGATATTGTATGTGTTACATGTCTTACACTTGGAAATCTTGCGGTCCTACTTTATACATTACTTAAACCTGTGAATTCACCAACTTTATGTTGACGTTTTAAAACATGTTTTTCTCAGGTCAATAAGGCAAGAACAATGATACATTGGTGGTCATCATTTTGGAGTCACATTATTATAAAGATTTAAGTGCATTACATTTTGGAATATTTGTTATGTATTAAAATCTTTACACATTTCAAGGATGAACAAGTTAAGCTATGTGCTTTTGTAACAAATAATTTATTTAATCCAATGTATCATTTTCAAATGACTCATATAGAGGTCGTTCTCATATCTTGTGCTATTGATCTATGAAGTAACACTCTCAGACCCATATTCTGTTGCAACCCTATTTGGGGGTGTTACAGATTAGTATCTAGAGCCAAGGTTAGAGAGAACGAGGTCAAATGTTTTTACTTGGACTATAACCGTTTTCGAATATTGCATCATATAATTTTTTTTCACGAAACATACATACACTATTGAGTTGCATTAGTTGGTTAGACTAGACGCTTTCATGGTCTATATACGTGGTTATATTATATTACGTATATACTATACTAGTCTTATATAATATACTTTTATAAGTTTATATTATTGTTTCAGATATAGTCATGTCATCGGATTATGCTCATTCTACTGTGTCATATACTTCCATTTTCTTTGAGGCACGATCACGGAGTATCCTGACTATGGACCCTTACAAGGAGATTGCCCAACAAGGGCAGGCAACACCATTGTCACCAGCTTATGTGCCTGACCCTATGAAGCTAGAGCATCATATACCAGTGTACGTTCTGGAGCCAAATTACCCGGAGTACCTTGCTCTATCAGATGATGATATTCCAGTCGAGGATCAGCCTCTACCTATTGATGCTTCACCTGCAACCATATCATTGAGTTATGTGGCTGACTCGATCCAAAGGAGGATCCGGAGGAGGACCCGATTGACTATGTTGTCGATGCTGATGATGATGATGAGGAGGAGGAGTCCTTCGAGGATGATGATGATGATGATGAGGAGCACCTGGATCCTACCGACTCTACTGCTATTGCTTCTCCAGCTATTGATCTTGTCCCCTTCGCTGAGGAGACAGAGCCGTTTGAGACAGATGAGTTTACGGCTACACCACCACCAGCACCTGCATACTGTACTACTTCTAGGACGTCTGTCTGAGCCTAGACACCTATACTGTTTCCTTCTGAGGTAGAGGTTGTTAGGCTTCTTACCTTACCTACTCCACCACCATCTCCACTCACTCCATTATCATCACCACTTCCTTAGATTCCCTCACCACCATTACCTTTACCATCACCACCCACCCATACTAGCCCTACCTATGCTGAGGCACCTTTAGGCTACAGAGCAGCCAGGATTTAGTTGAGAGCTGCATCACCACTGCCATTACTTGCACCATCCACTAGCCGTAGAGCTAACATTCCCGAGGCTGATATACCGCCTCAGAAGAGGTTGTGTTTGACTGCTCCCACACCTAGGTTTGAGGTTGGAGAGAGTTCTACTACTGCTGCTGCTAGACAGCCAGGATCTACTGTGGCCTATAAGGTCGATTATAGTTTTATGGATACTGTAGATGCCAGTATCCGAGCTTCTGAGAGGAGGACCATGGCTGCCATAAAGGTAGTTAACTTAAGGGTTAGTTATCAGGCTGATGTTCGTAGACGAGAGAGCGAGAAGTTCTATATACGACATCAAGATGCACAGAGGGATCGTGCTGCTCTACGTGATGAGGTGGATACATTGAGGAGGTACCTTTCCTCCCTGTGTACTACTCATGAGCAGGAGAGAGCTAAGGCCCGTCAGACTTTAGATAGGTATGAGGCCCACAACTAGGCTTTGGAGGCACGAATTGCAGTTTTAGAGACTCAAGCGTATCGCCACGAGTGGTAGCGTCAAGACGAAGATGATCATACGACTAGATCCATCATGCGTATCTAGGTACTAGAGGCTGGAGCACGCGTTGATACTTTAGAGGACACTAGTAGTAGTGCCTAGATTTACATTTCTGTCATATTATAGCTATCATGTAAGCCTGCTAAGTTTTTATGGGTTACTCCCAGCTAGTACGCTGTAGGGATCTTTTGTTCATTATCTAGCTATCTTGTATGGCATGCTAAGTATTATGGGTCACCCCTCAGCTAGCATTGCCTTAGGTTAGTATTTTCATTTTTGTATCTCATTTGTACTAGGCGTCTGTGACCAAGATCTATCTTATCTATATTGAATTTTTTATGAATGAATGTCGATTTATTTACATCATTGTTGATTTCACTTAAGTTGTATATTTCACTGTGTGTTATGATATCATTTTATTTATTATGCACATGTCATGTCGCGTTTATGATTGTTTAAAATCTAACGTGTATTATATTTCTTGTGATTTTGAAGAAAATACCACCAAAGAAAAGAACCGCCACAACAACAACCACCACCACACCTATGACTGATGCTCAACTTAAGGCACTAATTGCCTAGGGCGTTGCTGATGCATTGGTAGAACATGACGCAGACAAAAGCAGGAATGGCGATGACAACCATGATTCAGGAACTGGCAGAAGATGACAAGCACCTCCTACTCGTGAGTATACCTACAGTGACTTCCTCAAATGTCAACCCCTGAACTTCAAGGGTACTAAAGGAGTTGTTGGTCTTACTCAGTGGTTCAAAAGATAGAATTTGTTTTCTATATAAGCAATTGCACAGTCGCATGTCAAATCAAGTTTGCTACTTGTACTATGCAAGGAAATGCTCTTATGTGGTGGAATTCCCACGTTAAGACTGTTACTCATGAAGTTGCATATGCAACTACATGGAAAACTTTGAAAAAGATGATGACTGATAAGTACTGCCCAAGAGGCGAGATTAAGAAGCTTGAGATTGAGATGTGGAATCTAAAGGTTAAAAGTACCGATGTGGTAAGCTATAACCAATGTTTTTAGGAGTTGTCACTGATGTGCTCAAGGATGTTTCCTGAAGAATCCGATGAGATAGAGAAGTATGTCGGTGGACTTCCTGACATGATTCATGGAAGTGTGATGGCTTCTAAGCCAAAGACCATGCAAGATGCTATTGAGTTTGCCACTAAACTGATGGATCAAAAGATCCGTACTTTGGCTGAATGTCAAATGAAAACAAGAGGAAGTTTGAGGACACTTCAAAGAACAATCAAAACCAGCAACAACCTTTCAAAAAGCATAATGTGGCATGGGCCTATACTGCAGGTCCTGGGGAAAAGAAATCGTATGGAGGATCTAAACCTCTATCCCCTAAATGAAACTATCACCACGACGGGCAGTGTGCTCCCAAGTGCACTAACTGCAAGAGGACTGGCCATTCGGCCCAGGACTGTAGAAGCCAGCCTGCGGCTGCCAACAACAACCAAAGAGCCCAAGGGGCAAATCAAAAAGTTCTCACTTGCTTTGAGTGTGGAGCTCAGGGCCATTTCAAGAATAATTGCCCAAAACTAAAGAACAAGAATCATGGAAATCAGGCTGGGAATGGTAATGCTGTAGCAAGAGCTTATAGTGTGGGTACTGCAGGGACAAACCCGAACTCCAATGTTGTCACGGGTACGTTCCTCCTAAACAACCGTTATGCTTCGATTTTATTTGATACTGGTGCCGATAGGAGTTTCGTGTCTACTACATTTAGTTCTTTGATTGATATCATTCCAACTATACTAGACCATGGTTATGATGTCGAGTTAGCTGATGGTAGAATAATTTAGGTTAATACACTTATACGGGGTTGCACTTTGAATTTTTTGAATCATCCATTCAACATCGACTTAATGCCCGTAGAGATGGGTAGTTTTGACATCATAATTGGCATGAACTGGTTATTAAAATATCATGTTGTAATCGTCTGTGATGAGAAGATCGTTCATATCCCCTTTGGAAACGAAATCTTAATTGTTCATGGTGACGGAAGCAGCAACGAGCACGGGTCTCGATTAAACATCATCTCGTGCACCAAAACGCAAAAGTAATTGCTGAAAGGATGTCATATCTTTTTTGCACATGTTACCGTAAGGAAGACTGAAGACAAGTCAGAGGAGAAGCACTTGAAGACGTACCAATTTTCTGGAACTTTTTCAAAGTATTTCTTGAGGACTTGCCGGGTATTCCACCAACACGACAAATGGAATTTCGAATCGATTTAGTACCTGGTGCTGCACCTATAGCACGGGCGCCTTATCAACTGGCTCCGTCCGAGATGAAAGAATTGTCAGATCAACTACAGGAACTTTCTGACAAAGGCTTTATAAGACCCAATTGCTCACTTTGGGGAGCTCCGGTCTTGTTTGTCAAGAAGAAGGATGGATCATTCCGGATGTGCATCGACTACCGGGAACTAAAAAGATAACAATGAAGAACCGTTATCTGCTACCAAGGATTGATGATTTGTTCGATCAACTTCAAGGTTCGAGTGTCTACTCGAAGATCGACCTCAGATCGGGTTATCACCAACTGAGAGTTCGTGAAGAAGATTTCCCAAAGACCGCATTCAGAACTCGATATGGACATTATGAATTTCAAGTTATACTTGTGGAAAACTAGAAGGGGGGTTGAATAGTTTACCGCTTTTTAATTTAAGGCTTATGTTTGTTTGTAAAACTTAGATTCGACTTTTTGTGAATTCAATGCTTGCACAATATGAACAATATAAGTATATGAAATGATAAAGTAAGACAAGAGATAAGAGTAAGAACAATTAAACCACAACACGAGGATTTATAGTGGTTCGGTAACGAAGCACCTCTTCGCCCTACTTCACTCCCCGAGCACCTAACTCGAGAGTTTTCTTCACTATGTCAACAAACTCCCTTATGGCGGAGAAAACCGTACACAACGTTGCTTACACCGATTTATGACACAAAGCTAAATGTCGAGTTCTAATCTTAGCTAGAACCAATCTATCACAACACAACTTCACGACTTGTTCACGACTTCACAACTTCACGACTTCTTCACAACTTCAAGACTTCTTCACAACTTTGTGGCTTCACTTCACCACACTACTTATATCACAACTATCTAACACTACTTGGTAAGATCACCACGATCTAACTATACTTATAAAGATCGCCAAGATCTAGCAACTACACAACTTTACAAAATTTACAAAAGATTTACAAGTTATGATATGAATGCAATAAGATTGCAACAACACACAAAGGTGTAATACTTCTTCACTTGATGATGGAAGTATTCTTCTCTTGCACTTGAGGAATTGAGCTTGGATCACTTGGAAACAAAGCTTTATGATTAAATGATCAAAGGATTTTAGAGAGGATATGTGGGCTGTTTTGGGCAGAAAGAATGAGTGCAAAAGGTGAGAAAATAGTGGGGAAAAGTCCAGTATTTATAGGACAAACTGGGGGAGCGTCTACCTAGGGGCGGTCCCCTTAAATAGGTGGGCGGTCCCCTTAAAATTAAGGGGGCCGCCCGTGTATTTAAGGGGGCCGCCCTAGTACATGGCTTTTACTTAATGGAAAGAGAATCAAATTTTATTACTAGATGTTACAGCCTCCCCAGGTTAGAAGATTTCGTCCACGAAATCAAGACGTTTTAGGAGCCGGTGGATTTTCAAATAAGTGAGGGTACTTGCTCTTGAATTGGTCCTCACATTCCCATGTGTACTCTGGGCCTCTTCGTGCATTCCAACGGACTTTAATGATAGGTATACGGCTTCGTTTGAGTTGCTTGACCTCACGGTCCATTATCTCTACGGGTTCTTCAACAAAGTTGAGTTTGTCGTCGAGTTGGATTTCCTCCAGAGGAATAACGAGTGTGTCATCGGACAAACATTTCTTTAAGTTGCAGACGTAGAACACATTGTGTACTCGACTAAGTTCTTGAGGTAATTCCAAACGGTAAGCTACTGGACCAATCCTTTCTATGATTCTAAAGGGTCCAATGTATCGAGGGTTTAATTTTCTACGTTTCCCGAATCGAATTACACCCTTCCAGGGTGCGACCTTGAGCATAACCTTATCTCCAACTTCAAACTCAAGGGGCATATGCCTCTTGTCAGCATAGCTCTTTTGTCGAGCACGTGCAGCTTGCATGCGATCTCTAATCTTGAAAATCTTTTCCGTAGTCTCGTAAATAATCTCTGGTCCGGTAAGTTGTGCTTCTCTAACTTCAACCCAGCAAACAGGAGAACAACACTTCCTACCGTAAAGTGCTTCGAACGGTGCCGCTTTAATGCTCATGTGATAACTATTATTGTATGAAAATTCTACTAGGGGTAAATGCCTATCCCAACCTTTTCTGAAGTCAATCACGCAAGCTCTTAGCATGTCTTATAATGTTTGAATGGTCCTCTCACTCTGACCATCGGTCTGAGGATGATAAGTAGTGCTCAGGTCCAACTGCATACCCAATGCTTTATGCAAAGATTTCCAAACTCTTGAGGTAAAATGGCTATCACGATCGGAGATGATTGATACTGGTATTCCATGTCTTGCTACTATCTC
>BQNB010044288.1:21349-44980 GCA_026074375.1 Tanacetum coccineum | reverse complement strand
GATAGTAGTTTAATAGGATTAGAAATTAGTAACCCTTAAACTAGTTACTTTGTTAGTCTCAACTAATAGACCGTAAATAAAGATATTGAAAAGTTGCGTCACGTTATTAGGGGTTTCTTTAAATGTCTTCATAGGCAATGCAAATTTATGAAGGTTTTAAACTAATGAACCACAAACGAATAATATGAGAATGAATAATTTTAAATTCAAACACTTGAATTGAACTAATAAATTAAGTGTCAAAATTTAGCATAACAAATAAGGTTATCAATTAAAATTATGAAACAAAATTCTCAATTTACAATAAAATTATTTTGGTTTCAACAAAGAACTCATTCTCACTAGTGATTCATAACCTTCTAAATAGCAAGTCATTAAAATCCTTGAGATTCACTTAACACATGTTTTTAACATTGACAACTTTTCAAAGAATTCTTGAACATAAAATATTTTCTAAGATATTGTTTCATTATAAAAATCTTTTAAGATCATTAGATGCGCTTTTACTTAATTAATCTACACATATAGAGAAATTTTGATTATCTTACTAAAGTCTCTTTATTAAAATTTAATTAAGTGATTGGTAATATGTAAGCTATAAAGATTATAGATCTCATCTTTTTGAACAGTGGTAATTATAATTGTTTATTTCATATTTTTCCTTTTACTTATAAGTATAGTTGATGTAAAAACGTCAACAAACTTAATAAGGAAAAATTTCATAATAAAATACATAAGAGATTACGTATCCTTTTAACTTGGAAATCACATACAAGCTTACAAACACAATAAAAATGTAGACCTTAATGATGAGAAAATTATTTAAAAGTGTAATTTCATTTTTCGTTTCACCGTTTTTGTCATATTGAGTTTTATAAATTTAAAACCTTGTCATTTTAATATAAAATGCAATCCGATATTTTTGTATTTCTCATTAATCCTCATTGATATGTCATTTTATTCAACTGTAGGAGGTATGAGATGATCGTATCATAATGCATGTTGAAATTCTTTATGACCATAGTAAACATTCCTTTTAAACATGTTTTAAATATTTAGTGGTTACAAGAACTTATAAATGATTATCTAATTAATGGACTTGTATTATGAACTTAAATAATCTATTCAAAATAACAATCTTTTATAGTTTTAACATAAAAGCATACCTGACCATAGAGCATACATTAGTTATTAGAATATAACCACAACACAAAATTAAATTCACATAAGAAGTTTGATGTAATTGTTAACTTCTCGTTGGTTCCATTAACATCCCACTAATAACTTCTACATTTAATTATGCAAAATCAATCAACAAAATACATCACCTTTTGTAACAACCCGAGTTTCACGACGCGTATGACGATCGCTAATTCGATGTCATTATAATTATTTTACGAGTTTTCGTAAGCGAACGTCGACATTTAAAAATTTTATTTGTCGTAATTAATTATTTTTGTATTTTATTGTGAACGGAAATTTTTAAATATTTAGTTTCGACGTTTCGCGAGTCAACGTTTAACCGGGCGTTCGTCAATCGTTTTGAGTATCGTAAAAATCTACGACGCGCCCCATTATTATTTTCTTGACCGTAAAATATTATTTTATGAACCTCGTCGTCCTTGTTCCTTGATCGTGACCAAAACTCGCGTTTGTATACACTCTATTTAAATTGTGTCAAGTTACATTTTACTTAAAAATTACACAAGATTTTTATTAGCAAATAAAAAGAAAAAAATGGAAACTTGCATGCCTAGTCCTCCATAGCCGGCTATATGAGCCACCAAAACACTCCACCATTTTTACTTTTCAAGGCACATAATCATTGTCTTACACTTCGAAGATTTGGTTAACTTCTAATACATAAACCTAGATAGAAAACACATAGATAAAAATTTTGGTTTTCCTCTCCTTTTTGCTATCTATTCGGCCGAGTACCCCAACACATACACAATCACCATTTTTGTAATTTGATCTTACCAATATATTCAAACATCACTCAAATGGTAACCTAAATAAAAAAGGAACCAAGTTTAAATTGTTTTTCTTCTCCTCTCTTCCCTTTTTATTCGGCCGAGCACCCAACACCAACATCCTTGGTGGTTTTTGATTTTCTAGCTCATAATAATTGTTTAGGGAGCTATGGTTTGATTATCCATCAAAGAAAAATGGACATGCAATAAGGTTGTCGAATATTACTAAAACAAGAGGCTTTCGAGTTTGGTTGTGGGTTCGCACGAAGCAAAAAGCCACAAGGAGGTGATTTGTTTGATTGGTTATTGAGTTGGATTCGGTTTGGTTAGGTTCGAGTGAGGTGAGCCGCGACTAAGACCCAAGGAAACAAGGCGAGCGCGTTTTATTTTCCGGCTTTGCTACGTATAGCTTTGTGAGCCTTTCTTTTATGTCTATTTCGATTATTTCATTTGTTTGGTTCGGTTTGAATTGCATGCATGTGATGGATCAGGAAAAAAGCTTGCGCAGTTGGAATAGATCAAGTGAGAACCGATTAAGCGGTTTATGTGATAAAAAAAAAATAAAAAAAAAAACTTTTTTATATGTCATTATAGACATGTTTTAGTAGGGTTAAAAGTTTAAAATGATTTTTTAAGGTGTTTTATAAAAGGTAAATGTGAGCAGAAAGTTTGGCACGCAAAATGAGGATCGAGATTTGGTAAAATCTAATTTTAGGCTTTGAAATATGATAAAGCTATCCGAGACGATCGTTTTGATATAAGATAGAGAGTCTAACTCATAATAACGAAAACGTTAGAGCAAAAGCGAGATATATATTTGAGGTATAAAAATCCAGCATTTGTTAAAATAGTAGTTGCTGTCTCCGATTTAAAAGCTCGTTTTGAGCAATTTCGAGTCCGTTCGGACCTTCTCTTTTTTTTTTTTTTTTTGTTATGCGAACACACGAAAGTTGTTCGGAATGATTGTTTCTATAAAAATCTCTTTTTGGGTCAAAAAGTCACGAAAATGTGATATAGCGGGTCAAAACCTATGGTTAAAGTCTGTGTTTTTACTAAAATAGTCAAGTTCCAGCAGATTTTTGCAAGGGAGTTTTGGTCATTTTCTGTCGAGTTCTGATCTCGGCTAAAACTAAAAAGTTGTCCGGAATATCGTTTCGCATAAAATCTCTTCTTTGTTCGAATCGTAAAAATGTGATTTAAGAACTGTCGTTTTGGCCGGGTCAGATTTGAATATTTACATGTACATAAAAGTCAAAGTCAATAAGGTCAAACGTTGACTTTTGAAAGTCAACGAGTTAACATTAAAACTTGTCGGGCGCTATGATAACAATTAAACGTTATTAACATTATTACTATAATAACTTGTATTTAGTAATTGATTCGTAAACGAGATATAATCTAAAAATAGAAACTTTTGTAATTAACGGAATATAATTCCAATTCATGTAGTTAATAAACACATTGAATGTCGAGGGTTCGACGAGATACTAATTAATTATCACATATTTCATTTTGATGAAAGTCTTACTAAAATATAGGTAACTTTCCCAAAAAATGAAGTTCTATCAAATAGAAAGTATTCGATTAAGCGATATAAAATAAAAGAATGATCGTAACCTAATAATGTGGGGTTTTAGGATCTAAGACGCAAGTGGATTTCTCATCACATGTATGAATTAATATATAGTCATCAAACTTTCAAAAGTCGATTATTGTGTGTATTTTGTGACTATTTTGTCATGTAAAATGACCATTTTACCATTCGAAAATTGGAAAATGTAAAGGTAAAATGGTCACAAAGTACACACAATGATCGAGTTTTGAAAGTTTGATGACAAAATAGGAAAGAAAAAATATTACTACACACAAAGACAAAAAATGTCAAGTTATATGACTTTTTAAGTCATTAGCCCATTAAACAATTAATTAAGTTGGTGGTCATAATGTAAGCTATAAAAATTATAGATCTCATCTTTATGGACAGTGGTAATCATGATTATTTATTTCATATATTTCCTTTTACTTATAAGTATAGTTGATGTAAAAACGCCAACAAACTTAATAAGGAAAAATGTCATAACAAAATATATAAGAGATTACCGTATCCTTTTTAATTTCGAGATTACATAAAAGCTAACAAATACCATAAAATGTAGACCTTAATGATATGAAAATTATTTAAAAGTGTACTTTCACGTTTTATTATCAAGTTTATAAAATTAAACTTTGTCATAAAACATGCAATCCGATCTTTCTGTAATCCTCATTGATGTGTCATTCTATCAACTATAGGAGGTATGAGATGATCGTATCATAATGCATGTTGAAATTCTTTATGACCATAGTAAACATTAGTTTACCCTTTTAAACATGTTTTAAATATTTAGTGGTTACAAGAACTTATAAATGGTTATCTAAGCAAATAACTTGTACTTATGTACACAAGGGACTATTCAAAATAAGGACTATATCAAATTATTAACTTAAAAGTATAACTAACCATAACCACAACACAAAATTAGATTCACATAAGAAGTTTAATGTAATTGTTAACTTCTTGTTGGTTTCATAAACAACCCATTAATAACTTCTACATTTAATTATGCAAAACCAATCAACAAAATACATCACCCTTAGGCAGAAATATTTGTTAAATAATTATTTTATTTGCATATATCAAATTATTAACATAAAAGTATAACTAAACATAGAGAAAATGTTAGTTATTGGAATCTAACCACACCATAAAATTAGATTCACAAAAAAAGTTTGATGGAATTGTTAACTTCTCGTTGGTTCTACTAACAACTCATTAATAACTTCTACATTTAATTTTGCAAAATTTTAAGCAAAATATATCGGGCAGAAATATTTGCTAACTAATTATTTAATTTGTAAAATACCGTTTGATTGTCAAAATTATGATTATCCGTTGGGATAATCAACAATCTCGAACACACCAACGCGTAACTTAGTATGACTTTAATTCACATAATTATTTTGATTAAGTGTTTTCAGTTGGGCCAACACTAACTTCGACAATTATGTAGTCATAAGTATGACCGTTCATTCACTTAATTGTTTTATCCAGTAGCCTTTCTTTGGACATGATAACTAGTTTTAACAATCAAGTAGTCACAAGACATGTTAAAATATATTACAAACATGTCAAATAATGCCCTATTTAATAAAAATCATTTTGTAAGAAAACACTCTCTTAATATTTATAACCAAAACAGAGAGACTTTATAGTTCTCTGACAATTGAGTTTGTTGGGATCTGAGATTTGATGATTACAAAACTACATATGCTATAATGAAGATAAATGAATCATAGAAGGATTTAATTTGATATGTTGTACTTTGATTCTAAAACATTAATGATGATTGAAAGTTACAAAATCAACATTATGATATATATAAATGTGTTTTAATGTTAATAATGTCTCATATGATAATTAATATCATTAATGCTGCTTTTATTAGAATTCAATTAGTAAACGTATTATGGTCTTATTATATAAAGAGACATAGATCATAGGTTTGATATCCATCCATAGAAACATCGACTAATGAGAGTCGAATAGTAAAGGTGTGTGTGTACACCGGAGTTAGTTAGTTAGTTAGTGTGTATACACCATAATTAGTTGGTGTTTTTGCCCCAAGTTATAGTTGGGGTAATAGGGAAGTCTATAATGAAGAAAACCTTGTTTAATAAATCATTGTTTCTTTATATTCGCCTTAGTCCATTGTTTTAGATGTTATTTGTAAAACGATCCCTAGATGGGTTTAATTACGATCTTGAAATCATTGGTTTTCAGATCCAATGGGGCTCTTGATTAGGTCTACAAGGTTTTTGAGAACCCTTTAAAAACCCTATTTGTCAAGATAATTTGATTTGTGGTTAAAGTTTTATGGGGTTTTGGAATTTATTGATATAAACTATATTTTTTTATTGTCCTTTCTTTCTTAATTGGTATGCAATACAATTGTAAAGCATTGTTAATATTAAGGGTTTCTAAGGGTTTCTTGGTGTAGTTGATTTATGATGATGGATCTGGACCTCGTCGTATACATTCTTTTTGATCATCATCATTATTAGGGTTTTTATGCGAAACCCTAATACCATGGCTGCTCGTCGATTTGGTTTGATTATATTCGATCTTTGTTTTCTTTGTTCATCTATATGGATCGATTGCATAAGAAGCAGCATGTGTGATTGGTTATCATGGTTACAGTTTGGGTAACATGATCTCTATGAAGAATGAAGGTACTGAAGAAGTTCATGAAGGTACTGCTGAGGTAAATGAAAGTACCGCTGAAAAGATCAAAGTACCGCTGTTATTTGTGAAAGTACCGCTAGTGTTATCCGATATCTCCGAACGTACTGCTTGCTTTATCAGATATCGGGTAATACATGAATTTTGGTTTAAATGTTTAATGGCTCGTTTTTGGAATTATTGTTTAATTGGTTACGAAGAAGAAGATTATGAGTTCTTATCGTATTATAGTGCAAGACATAAGACACAAGTTTGGGTTATTCTACTTCAGCATCAAGTACGTTATACTTAGTTTTCTTCATCGAGATGTGATTACGAAGCAAGATTTGTTTACACGTATGTTGACGATGAGGTTGGAAATTACTTAGATGCGTGTTTCTTATCATATCTTTTGGCCTATGAATAACTTGTTCGTAAATTCATGTTATATTTGATAAAGAATTGATTGATCTAGTTTTTACTATGTAAGGAGGTACGTTTGTAGAACTCACATGGTATTTACCAACACTAAAACGAGTTACTTGTTGTGCTTAGTTGTCTCAAAAAATGAGGATTATTATCCTAGATCCGGGGTCGAACTCTCGGAGAAGAAGTGTGAGTTTCTTTATCATATTTTAGTGCAAGATATAAGACACAAGTTTGGGTTATTCTACTTCAGCATCAAGTTCGTTATACTTAGTTTTCTTCATCAGTTATCACTACATAGAGCCTACAGAGTTCGAGATTCAAGAGATGGTAAACATATGGGTTTTAGGGGAAGCTTATTGATTAAATGTTTAACCATCTACATGCACCACTTGAGGGGAAGTGTTTACAAGTTGCTTATCTACTGAAGACCCCTACTGGATGATTACAAAAAGGGGAAGAAGATTATAGAGTTATGATTTGCAGCTTATTATATGTGGTGGCATGATATAAAGGATATCTGATTGAGGGGAAGCTTGAAAGTTTTGTTTCATTTAGGGAGATGATTACATCTCAACTTCAAGGGAAGCTTAGGCTTTATGATGAAGTTCGTACACGACTTTGTTTGTTTTGTCATCACAAATAGGAGAGAGATTGATGGATTCTAGACTTGATCAGAACAAAATGAATAAAAGAATGAAACAAAAAGGACTAATTCAGCATTATGGGATTCTAGAAGACTTGAAGTCAAACAGTAGTTATCTTCTCATTTAATACAGTCAAACAGCGATTAATGCTGATTGAAGATCTCATTCAATGCAGTTAAATAACGATTAATGCTAATTGAAGATTAGTTACAACTTGAAGATTAATTCTGATTTAGTTTCCTAATTATTTAGTCAACCATATTAAATACATTGACTAAGTGTTTAATACAATTGTTGACTGGAATTAGTTTTCTTTGTAAGTACTTTATCTCTCCCTTATATAAAAGAGATCAAAACAAAGGTTTTATGATATCCAGAAAAGTGTGTTGTACGACAAAGTGTTAAAGTATGGTAGACGGTCAAAGAGTGGTGTATCCCCAAGATCTTTGTCCCTTTAGATTGTAACCGTTTCTAGAAATTGAGTCATCTAGAATTGTGGGCTTAGAGGTGAAAATGTAATGAATGGTAAACCATGTAGAATATCTTTGATTCTTATTCCCGCTTTTTGTTTTTATAACTTATGACATTAATATTATCCTAGATAAAGTCAAAACAACCAGAGCTTAACGATCTTTTAGTTTTACAAGAACTATTAATTGTTACCAGGTGGGTTTGTGGGTTTAGTCTCTTTCAATAATATTTATTTTACTAGGAAATTTTCTTTGTTTAGCCTCAAAATATGAGTCAAACATGGAAGTTCGATTCATAATTAAAATAGGTCGTCGGTCATAAATTAATATACGTTGTAATGAGCTAGACGGGTAAACGGGCTCTATATTTGTAAATCTAATCGGGTCACGTGTATCAGCGAAAGCCCAAGTAAACCCGAGCCCGACCCGTAGAATTACTAAAGGCATGCAAGCCTATAATTACACCTCACCAAGGAATGTGAGGTGGTTGGTTCATTTGTAACATTTCAAGTTAATCATCCAATTCCATTTTTCTCTCTAACTATCTCTCTCTAGATTCTCTCTCTAACATTCTTCCTAATTTTTCATGTTAAACATATAAGTGAAGTGATAAAGGGGATCCTACAATTTGGCACAGAGCTACGTGTGATTGGTGGTTTTTGATTCATGTGGTTTCACCAAGATCAAATTCGGTGGTCCAAAAAGAAATGTGCAATAGAAAAAAAATCAAACCAATTTTTGTGCTTAGATGTGTGAATTTTGAGAGTTATTATGCAAAGAACTAGAGCATTAAGGTACTAATTGTGGCAAGGATAAATCAAGTTAACGGTCCAAAAGGGTGATTATAAGGCGATTTTTGTGAAAAACTTCGTATATTTCGACATTGCGTTTGGACAAACTGGCAAAATTCCATGTTGCTTTTGAAGTTCTTCATGTTTGCTTTTGATTTTAATTCATGTTGCTTTTGTGATTTCTATGGATGAGTTTTTGCTTCATTTCGTTTTGATTGCATGCGTTTTGAATGAAATTTTCATTGCGATTTGACAATATTTCAATTGCGTTTTGAAGAAATTTCATTGCTTTTTGAAGAAATTTTCATTTGCGTTTTTGACAAAAATTACATTGCGTATTAAAAATTTCATTGCGTTTTGAAGAAATTTCATTGCGTTTTGAAGAAATTTCATTGCGTTTTGACAAAATTTCATTGCGTTTTGACAAATTTCATTGCGTTTTGACAAATTTCATTGCGTTTTGACCATTGCGTTTTGAGCATTGCGTTTTGACCAAATCTCAACCACTGCGTTTTGATAAAGTTCATTGCGTTTTTTTTGACGAGAATAAAGAAAAAGAAAAAATTTTGCGTTTTAACATTCGTATTTTTTTTTAATTATTTATTTATTTTTGACCAAATCTTCAACCGACGGCGTTTTGATAAAGTTACAATTTGCGTTTTGAATCAAAAGCACTGCGTTATTGTCTAAAAATCTGCGTGAAGAAAAGGGTTTTCACAAAACAGCCAAAACTTTTGAGTCCTAACTCCGTTCAGGCCCGTTGACTCTCAAATCGAAGAGAAAAACGAGACGGATCACGCTGTAACCACCCTTTAGCTGGTTACGGATTTCTTAAGGCCCAAAAAGCTCGTTTACTATGATTTATTGACATTTTTCAGTTTTTTGGAATTTACTTTGTTTATACTTGTTTTTGTTCTTAGCCCCACAGCCACATCAGCATTTTAAGGCCCGTTTCAGTTTGGTGAGCCTATTTAAACAAACAGCTTTAACCCTAGCCAGAAAATTATCTGTTTTTAGATAATTAAATCATTGGCCACTGATTCCGAATCAAATCATTCACGGTTTTCTATTGATTTTGTAAAATCCCGTTAATTCTTTTATCGGTTCTAATCATAGACTTGTAAAATCCCGTGAACGACCGATGTATTCAAACACACAACAATCACACATATCCACTAAAGATCCAAACAAATCTTTTTCACACTTCATAAAACACGATAAAATGGGAACAACGTTTACTTCATCTTCGTTTACATTTTTAGAGGAACCAGAGATACAAAACTTCAGATGCAAGCAAAGAATTTAAAAGAAAAACTCCTTGAACAAATTAATGGCACTCAAAGACATACAATTCAACATCTCTCGAGCTCTAACCACTCAATGTACTACGAGTTTAGAGAAGCTTTTCACCGACTCTTTGATGCGAATGAAGGACTTTTCAGGTCTGTGCTATCTCGAAACATGCAGAATTTGGAAATGCAATTCAGCAATGAAACACTTCACGTAAGGACTCCCAATTCTGATTGGCTGCGATCAAAAGGGCAGTTTGAACATTCATACATTCAAAGATGTTTAGACTTTCAAGTATAAATATAAATGCTCGAGAATTATTACAAGATTTTCAATGCATACACTACCATGGAAGCTCAAACCTTCAAGGAAACAATCATCCAGAACATGAACTCCATTGAGCAATGTATAATAGAAAGAGCAAGTCATGAGCAAGAGCTTAAGATGACGTTGAAAAAGTTAAGTGAAAGACAGTTGCAGATTCAACATACAAGTGTTCAGAGGTTCAATCCATCGGTTTACAAGTTCAGGAGATGAAACAAGCAGTAAGATTGAATCAGATGAAGAGATTTGAGAAAAAGAAGAAAAAGAAGGCAACATTACAGTTTCATGACAAAGAAACAAGCAGTCTTACCCTGCAGGAATCAATTCTACATGAAACCCATTGGAAACAGGTACAAAACCATAGGAATCTGATGTGTATAGCAAAAGGAAAGACGACATACTGAGCAACAGCATCCATAACGACAACATATGTTTTTGGAGAAGGATGAAAGCAAATAGTCCCATTCCTGAATCCACAAATAATATGTACTAATGATAAATCAGGTAGATCATAATGGCAGGCTGAATGGTGTTGAGATCTGCTTGCGCTATAGCTAAATTGACTCTTGATACGAGAAGGAAAACAAAACGATGACAAAAGCAATTTAAAGAATGCAAACGCATCATTGACTCAAGAACTGACGGAGTGCAAAACAAACCTTGGATAGACTAGTAGGCATCTGGGTATGCTACAGCAGTCGGATAGTACACTGACTTGCACGTTCAGACCAAACAGATCTGAGCATGAGAAGTACAAAGCGGCCCTTAATGACCCTAACTGACTGATCAAAATACTTCAACAAAGTTATAATGAAAACCAAGGACTAATACTCCAAAAAGACATTGACATACAAAGAGGGTTTAAAAACTAAAACCAATGAAATTTCAGTTGTCAATCAGAAACACGATGAGCTAGCCAAAAAGAGTCTGTTAACTAGGTCACAATTTGAAGGTCAACTCAAAGAGAAAACTAAGGTTATTTCGGATTTAAAGGTTAAGGAAGGAAAAGACATTGACACGATTATTGACATGGACAAAACAAATAAAGTTTTTAAAATGAAAATCTTTATAAACGCATCATTCGAATTCAGACCATTTACATGTTATTCACCCAAATCGCAACGTATATTGGTAGATCAACCTTTGCTAATCCAAAGTACCTCAAGAAATCTCAATCTGATAAGCCTCGTTTGTATGAGATCCCATATGATACTTCTGATCCTGCAAACAAATTTTGCCCCAATGGGGAAGAGACAGTGACTCTTGAAAAGGAGAGTAGATCAAAAAATGGTAAAGATAAAGTGAAACCATATGAATACACATATCAAAACAGTCTTATTAAACTTTCACACCACCATCCAAAAACCTAACTTGATCATTTTGAACGCGCTAAAGGAAGTTAAGGAAGACATGTGGAGAAAAAACGTTTGTTAGGCACCTTCAGGCCTCGTTATCCCCAACGACAAAAGGCGTCAGATTATAGACAACCCTACCCAGCACAAACAACAAAATGTTTTTCCTTCAACAGATAACAACATTCCATCACACAGATTGGATCTTCTTTGGTCCCTTTGGTACGATGAATTTTTCAATGATGGTACTTTTCGTGTCAACAAGTCTTTTTCTCCCATCGACGATTCTGCTCAACAAGACACACTACCTTCAACGAATATTCACCCTACCACAGAACCATCATCTCCTACAAATGTTCATGCTGAGGAAAACAACGATGATCAAGCAGAATTTACCAATCCTTTTTGTACACCGATACAAGAAGCGGCTGAGTCTTCCTCACGCAAATCTTGGAAAATCAAATGTGCATACCTTTAAACAACCTCAAAATTCCGAATACGATGGACAAAAGATCACGTTAACTCAAGTTCGTGAAATCCATCCAAGCCTATGTAAACAAGACAACAAACTTGCAACAGAACGCTGGAAATGTGAATGTTCGCACTCACCGTGAGTGATTGTTGAACCAAAAACCTTAAAAGCAATGGCTGATTCCTGCAGTATAGAAGTCAAATGCAGGAAGAACTTCATCAAGTTTGATAGACTACAATCTGGGAACTCATTGACAAACCTTTTGGAAAGAACGTAATCAAGCTAAAGTGGTTATGGAAAAACAAAAAGGATGAAGAACCAAACTGTATTCGCACAAAAGCACGACTTGTAGCTAAAGGTTATGCTCAGGAAGAGGGGAATTGATTTCGAGAAAGTAATCAATTTGCTCCAGTTGCCCTCGCTTGGGGAGGCTGTCAGGATTTTTGTCGCATATGCTGCACACAAGTCTTTTCCAATTTATTCAAATGGACATAAAACGGCATTTTCCTAAAATGGACCCATTGAAGGAGGAGGATTTATGTTGGCACAACCAAACCGGATTCGTGATCCAAGATACATCCAGAAAAAGTTTACCGTCTAAGGAAAGCTTTATATGAATTGAAACAAGCTCCGAGAGCCTGGTACGATGAACTCTCAAAATTCCTGATTTCCAAAGGTTTTACTAAAGGTATCATTGACCCGACCCTATTCACGATAAAATACGGGGAGGACATTCTACTTGTGCAGATTTACGTTGATGACATTATTTTTTGGTTCCACAAACCCTAAAATTTTCAAAACGTTTTTGAAAAATTAATGACGGTAGATTTGAGATGTCCTTAATGGGGGAAATGAAATGCTTTTAGGACTTCAGATCCACCAATCCCACGAGGTAAATTTTTTATCAATCAGCCAAGTACATCCTTAGAGATACTGAAAAAACATGTATGGAAAAAGACAAAGCGTTGGTAAACCCAATTGCTTACGAAACCCAAATTAGATAACAGACTTGAGTGGTGAACCGTAACAAACTGACTATCGAAGCATAAATTGGTCACTCATGTATCTGACATCTAGTAGACCAGAGAAAAAAAACTTTTTTTTTTTTTTCAATGTGCAAGCTGTATGTTTATTGGTGCAAGATATCAAGCAAGACCGACTAAAAAACACCTCAAAGAGGTTAAAAGGATCTTTCGATACTTAAGAGGTACCATTCACATGGGACTCTGGTATCCGAAGGGTTCTGGCTTTGAACTAACAGCTTTTTCAGATGCCGATCATGCCGGTTGCCTTGATACTCGCAAAAGCACTTCTGGAGGAATACAGTTCCTAGGTGATAAGTTAGTCAGCTGGATGTCAAAGAAGCAGGACTGTACTGCAATGTCATCAGCAGAGGCTGAATACGTGGCGTTATCTGCAAGTTGTGCTCAAGTAATGTGGATGCGGACACAGCTTCAAGATTATGGCTTCAACTACAACAAAATACCGTTGTATTGCGACTCTCAGTCAGCCATAGCAATATCATGCAACCCCGTGCAGCACTCCCGTACCAAGCACATCCATACTCGGTATCATTTCATCAAAGAACAGGTTGAAAACGGTATAATTGAATTGTACTTTGTCAGAACTGAATACCAATTGGCTGACATGTTTACTAAAGCCCTTCCCGAAGAAAGGTTTCAGTATCTCGTCAGACGAATTGGTATGAGATGTTTGACTCCAGCAGAACTGGAGGTTCTGACAAATGAATCTGCTTGATGCCTCATCAAACATCAACATGTACATATTTTTTTAAAAAGAAAAATACAAAAATATAAAATTTCAAAAAGAAAATACAAAATCAAAAAATCAGAAAATGTTTCAAAAAATATTCTTCTTGACATGTCTCTTGGAATCGATAACATTTACGTACCTAGAAATGTTGATTAATATCGACACGGGCGTGTAAATGAAGTTCGAACAGGAGTTTCAAATGCTTTCAAAACATGTCATTTCTAATTTTTCTTGATGGCTTATGTGCAAATATCAGTACGTAACCCAGACTTCAAATAAAGGAAAGTTTATCTATAAAGATAACTTATCCTAACAACGAGAAATTCAACTTTTCTCGGTCTTGAGCTGTTCTTACCAGACATTCAAAGTTTTAAGCTCAAGAAAAAGGATAGTGTACGCATAAGTGCGCTTACCCTTAGAGTTGGAAGAGAAGTCTTCTAACATGATGTTTTTCAAAATGTTGAACACAATTTTTTTTTACAAGAATTTTCTCACATGACAAATTCATAATCTTTCAAATTTTTGTTCAACACTCATCTTTCAAGGGGAGTTTTCGAAAAACAAATTTAATGTGTTTTTGGATACATCCTCTCACGACCATTCTTATGTATTCAACATTCTCAAAAAGTTCTCTTAAATAACAACAGCAATAATAATACAATTCAATAGAATGATAGTTATAAGAAGACTAAGTGTTTCAACCTCAATTATTATATCGATTTATAAATTGGCATCATTTTTTGGTGCAAACATATGAAAAAATTATGGGGAGCCAAGATAATGATCCATATAATTTCATGCTAAGTAAACGTTTTTCCCAAGCGTTTTCAAGAAAAATTTTTAATCACACATATTTCAAAAACTAAGTGACTTAGAATTTAAAATAAGAGGGAGAAATGTAAGTAAAAAATGATCAAAAAACTCAAAGTGCTATTCAGAAACGTTTATGGTTACGATCTCATACCCTACAACATCTTATTGTCACGACGATTCTGAAGAGACATAAGGTGGTAAGGCTAGGATTTGGTCGCTAGAGTCCAACCATAACCGGAGGGATCTATCCAAGGACACTCCATAGTTAGAAATATTAGTCCTTAGGTATGATTGAGATGATGTAGTAATAAGGGAAGGAATCCGTACTAAGGAATGAGCTAACACTGGAACAATCACAACAAGGTGTTAGTAATGACGTCTGGGCAGGCATTGAAGGGGTTGAAGAATTAAAAAGAAATGTAGGATAAAGGGTGAAAAGAAAGAAGCCTCCACACAATTATTGGACTTAAGGCAGAAACCGGGTCAATACATATGCTGTCAGAATCACAAGTTGATTGCTGACATTGAAAACGACATCATGGACCCAGTGATGCAATGCACAACCCTTCCCAGCCATTCGGGTTTCTCTCAAAAGAAACTTGTCTCATTTGTCACGGAGATACACTCGACTACTATTGACTTTCTCACTCCGAGTTAGTTAATATTGAATAGGTGGCAGTCTGCTCCAGCCTCCGATTACTAAAAACCAAAATGCACTAATCGAGTCTAGAGCCAAGAGATCATCAAATAAATCTCATTAGGACACATTCCATGACTAACACTTGTCGAACATCATTAAGTTCACAAGCTGTTAACAGAGTCCCTACGCATTATCCTTGTGATTCTGCCAGAACATTCAGAGTGATGCTTTTTAGTATTCATAATGACGAATGGAAATCCTTCCAGTGTCATCATCAAACAGCACTGCGGTAGGTGACTTGCGAGATTCTATATGAATCAAGCTTGTGTCAACTGGATATCGATAAAGGTCCAGTAAATGAATTGACGACATAATCAGAAAGATAGTAACTATCTGATTCACTCTTACCGTGTTGTCTGCTTTGAGACGTTCCGTAAAGGAGAACTAGTCAAGCAGGGCAAATATAATACATCTTGTGGTTAGAAGACCTACCCTAAACCCTGTCAAGGAGATTCTTTGAATCTACCTGATCACAGGTACAGTATTTATACTGTAAAACGGTCCCTACGGAACCTGAGTTAACTAACCCCCCAAAATCTCCGGACGAATGACAAGAGGCCATATTCTGTGGCCACCCGCTTATTGCTAACTGTTTTATTTCAGTATACATAAAGATGGGAATGGTGAAGCCTCATTCCCAGCTGAATGACGGATTCATACCACAGGCTGCATGCTCACGGACTGACAAGAGACATTAGCGGAAAGAGAGGGCATCAGACTGGGCCGCGGAAACGGATGGGCAACAGCGCTTCAATAGATGTAAATTGAGCAGACGTACGATATCCGCACAGAACTCTTGATAGTCGGCAAAGGCTTCGCGTGGTACGCAAGAGGAGGAGGAGCGCGAGTCAGCTGTCGATGTCTGTAGTGTATACAAGAGGCTTCAAATGTTATATTCACTTCACTTGTCAGATGTCACTCTCTGTTGTTGATAGTTCTGTCCTAAGTGACACGCGATGAGTTCTGTTCCTATAGTCTCGTATATGACTCGCTCAGATATACTGAATACAAGGGATAGGCGCGTGATAGAAAGACTCTATCGGTGACTGAAAAGTTGAAAAGTCTAAAGTCAAACAAAGCTCAAGATCAAAGATCCAAAGCTGAATTGAACAAGCCTACAACGAACCAGAGACAAAGATCACAAGGAGCCAACGACAATAGCAATCTCATTGATCTTAACACGAGGGAGTGTCACAATGAAACTCAATCGGGGGAGATTTGTTAGCCTCAAATATTTAGTCAAACAATGGAAGTTCCGCTTCATAATTATATTAGGTCGCGGACACATAAATTAATAAAAGTTTAAAAAAGGGGGCTCGGACGGAAACGGGCTCTTAATTGTAATCTAAATCGGTCACGTGTTATCGGCAAAAGCCAAGTAAAACCGAGCCCACCCGTAGAATTACTAAAGGCATGCAAGCCTATAAATACACCTCACCAAGGATGGTGAGGTGGTTGGTTCATTTGTAACATTTCAAGTTAATCATCCAATTCCATTTTTCTCTCTAACTTTCTCTCTCTAGATTCTCTCTTTACATTCTTCTTAATTTTTCTTGTTAATCTTATTGAAGTGAAGTGATAAAGGGGATCCTACAGTTTTTACTAATATCCAAAACTTGTTTGCATACAGAATTGAATCGGATGACTCTGCTCTTATATTTTATAGTGTACTCTCATCTATAAAGTAAGTTAAACCCTAGATATGTTGGACCATTCAAGGTACTGGAAAAGGTTGGATCCGTTGCTTACAAGCTTGAGCTTCCTCAAGAGTTTAGCAGAGTTCACAATACATTTCATGTATCCAACATGAAGAAATGTTATTTTGACGAACCATTAGCCGTTCCGTTGGAAGGACTCCATTAGGATGACAAGCTCCGTTTTGTGGAAGAACCCGTAGAGATCATGGATCGAGAAGTCAAACGGTTGAAGCAAAGACGTATCCCAATTTTCAAGATTCGATGGAACTCAAGGAGAGGCCCTGAGTTCACATGGGAACGCGAAGACCAATTTTAAAAGAAGTATCCGCATCTCTTCACTAAACCCGTACCTTCATCAAGTGTTGCAACTTGAGCCTTGAGGACAAGGCTCTTCTAACGGGTGGAGACTGTAACATTTCACATTTTCAGGTCATTTCCCTACTCAATTATTTTCATTATTTATTTTTAGGGTTTTCAAGCGTTCGCTTTTAATTATTATCTTATAGTTAAATTGCGTAAACTAAAAATCACCATTCAACGTAAACGGACACCAAACAAATAAAAGTTTACGTCAAACAAGTGTTATATGATTATTAAGAGTATAATTTATAACTTTTCATAATTTATTTTTATTGGTTACGTAAAACGCTTACGTTTCGCAATAAATTACATTCGGGCATACCCGGAAGCACCTATACCTATCTATGCTCAAACAAATACCCACTTTTATACCCAATACACAAAAATTAACTTATTTATGAACCAAATAAGTCTCATGACCGGTTAGGAGTTTACACAAAGAAATAAAATGCAAAGACCCACTAACTCTTACCTTTACATGTTATAAACCTTACACACTAGTACCTCATCCCATGTATCCATAAATTGGCACATCACATGTACCCTAAACACCATTTTCAGCTGTGAAAGGGTCTTGGGAGGAGGAGAGCTCCTTGCATTTGTACTTGAAACCACTAACACCCTATGGTTTGATTTAAGGTAGTATTAGGGCTTCCCAAGATGCTATAAGTAGTAAGTCATAAGTAACCTAGTCATACACTCTTCCCTTACAAGAAAAATAAATTATACTCTCAATTTTTAAAGCCAAAACCTACGACATACATTAATAAACTAGGATTTCATCTAGCTTTTGGTTCTAAGGTATTCCAAGCATACAAGCATTCATTCCAAGCATATCTAAGGTTACTTAAGGGTATTGCAAGCTTGGATTTGGGTTTAACAAGGATTAATCAAGAAAATATATTTAGGGTTTTCTTGATTAGGGTTTTGAATTTGAAAGCCTTGCTAGTAGTTTTATCTTGTGTTCATCATCCTACATCTCTTCTATAAGGTTCATTTAAACCCTAAGCATTTCATTATTCATTTATATATGTTTTTCATGCTTGTTATATATGTTAAACACCACATAGGTTCATTTTTATGATTTATGGAATAGTACAAAGATATATATAATTCGAATTTTGTATTATTGTTGGTGAAATAATACTTAAAATAGAAGTAAACATTCTATATAAGTGTAAATTAATTTATAAGTTTAGTTTGTAAATTAATTTGTATTGAAAGTTTTATCTACAAAAGTTATGTACAACGATCATAAATACTTGTCATACTTGGACATATTCATGGACATATTATAGAGGACATAAAAAATATCAAGTTATGCTATTTAATAAGTTAGAAGACTTGTAATGGTTTAGCAAAGTGAAAAGTATATAAAACAAGTGTATAAAATAAATCATGTACAAACATAAGAACCTACTGTTTGAATTCGTGCATAAGGGTATATATTTTATATTTTATTTAATTAGTACTTATCACAAAGATCGTAAGCATATAAGAAACTTGAAAAACCGAGCAATAACGAAAGAGATATGACATTTTTAATGTAAGAAACTCGAAAACGGATTTAAAATGAAAGTGATACGTTATTTACAAGATTAAGTTAAAAAGTATTTTTATAAAAGTACCCGTAGGTTTTTAGTTTTTACCGTTTAGTCCTTAGGTTTATAAAGTAATAACAATTTCACTTTAAACTTTCTAGTTGCGAGAAAGTCATAACTAGTCCTTTGACTTTCGGGATTTTACAACTTAGGTCCTTATGGTGTTATCACTTGTGTGGTGACGCACAAGATTATTGTATTTATAATTTCGATGGTTCTCGAGAAACGCGAAAATCATTATTAATAAATATACTTATTTATTAACTTGTTATTAAACCCGTTTAATGTCCGAATATCTTAAGGTTCGACCATTATGTTAAGTGTTTCGTTAATTCACTTTTGTTCACTAACATACCCTTAAGTTTCTAATTGTTACACTTTAGTCCCTAGGTTTACGAATATAAACATTTATACCTTAAACCTTTTAGTTTCGGAAATGACATAATTGGTCCCTTAAGTTTACCAAAATGTAGTTTAGGTCTTTATAGTTACACTTCAATCCCTAAGTTTCAGAATGTTTCAGAAATAGTCCTTGGAGTTATTGAAATTCGAAAAATGACAATTTTAAACCTTTAAGTTTCGAAATTTGCAACTTTTATCCCTATACTTGTAAAATTTGTATTTTAACTCTAATTAAGTTTTAACAAGTGACAAAATGACTTTTTAAGTTTAATTAAGCCGTGAAAACCAACTGGCTTATAAATAAGCTCTACTCGAGCTTATTTAGGCTTAATGGGCCGGGTTGGGCCCATTAAGGTCCAAAAGGAGTTTTAATGATCCAAACTAGTTTTAATTTGCTAGCTCATTTCTAATTCATATTAAGCCCAACAATCTGTTTTATCTTTTCAGCTTATTCAAAATAAGCTAATAAGCTTTCTTATTGGGCCGGCTTGGGCCTGTTAAGGCCCGATAAGGGCTTTAGAGGTTTGGACTTAATTCTTTTGGGTCCAATAACCTTTCTAGGATTATTAGAAGACTTATAGGCTGTTTAAGCTCTCATATAAGCTGTGGAAGCTTATTCGTGGCGTATGGCTTTTTGTGGACTCGGTAATGGGCTAATCGGCCCACTTAGGTTCGTTTGGCTTGAAGAAACATGCCAAAGGGTCCATTAAGGTTCTTAAGTGCATAATAAACTCATTAAGCCGTGTAAGCTCACGAATAAGCTGTTTAGGCTTATTGTGGCTTATGGGCTCGCGTTGGGCTCACGGTAATAGGCTACGGGTCCATTAAGGGCTCGACTAGCTCCTTATAGGTATTTTAGGATTCAAGTGAATCAATAAGCACCCCTAGTCCTTAAATAAGCTCGTAGAGCTTATTTATAAGTCGTCAGCTTATTACCCGAGGCTTGTTGGGCCTGTTGGGCCCGGGCCGAGCACTCTTGAACATTATACGAGTCCATTATGGCCCGTTGCTTCCCTTAGCCTCTTACATGGTTATTCGAAAGGCCCTAGTGGCAAAAAGGTCATGTATTTAGCTTATAAACACGTCGCCTCTTACATGCAAGTGCTTTTTAGGGTCGTATACGTATTCCCAAGTCATCTTAATTTGTTTACAACGAAAGTTTACGTGTAGTTATTTATCCATGTTCGCGTATAAGGGTTTTTAGTTCACATCGAGTCCAAGTTGATCATTTAACTAGATGTTTTAAGGTTTTACTTGTTGTTAAGCCATGTCCCGTATTTCTTGTACCCCTTGCACCACGCAAAGCTTAACATACGCATATTTACATACGCTAACCATGCATGGGTCGAACCATGCATGTTTGTGCCCTTGTAGACACCCAAACCTTGGTTTACGTGTTCCCTTGTGTGCTCGAGTGAAAGTCCTTAATGTTACTCGTTGGTCCGAATGAAATGTGAGTGTGTTTGGTTGCGGGTTGTATCCCGAACAAGAGAAGAGTGTGTTTGAGGCGTGTGTGAGTTAACAAGAGTGTCAAAGGGTAAAATATGAATGTATATTTATAGGCAAGGAACTAGTTTACTCTCTTGGTTTCATAGACAACCCACACCGAACCAAGTTTGTACCCTAGGAGGTAGTTTTGAAGCTTCCTAGTTAAACACTTATGGTTTTATGCTAAACCACTCTAGTACAAGTTTTAATGAGCCTCAAGATGTACAAGATTTACTTAGCTAGTAAAATCTTTAGGCTTTGTGTGTTTTTGCTTGGTTAACCGCGGCACAAGGAGGTCCAAAGGACGAAATGGGTTAATAGCAAAAGGGTAAAAGGTCATTAGGGGACCATTAGGACATGTATTTAATGGAACATGGATGTACATGTACTAGTTAAGGTGATTAGGGGACCTTTTGTAGTAAATAAATCACCAAGGACGATTTTTTTTATGTGGGTTTACTTGCCCACATTCGGCACTCAAGTGATATAAACACAAGATTTGATTAAATTTCGTGTTTAGGCTTTCAAAGTGGGTATTGGTTTGAGTCTAGGTATGTCTAAGTATTTCCGGGGTGTGTCCAAATGTATTTTATCGCGAAACGTAACCCCTTTTATGTGACAAATAGAAATAAAATACGCAAGGTACATAATTATCTCCCTAAATAATTATTTCTTACTTGGTTGATGTAAACCTTAATTTATTTGATGACCGTTTACATTCATTGATTATTTTTAGTCTACGCGATTTACCTTAAAAGTACATATTAAAAGTAAACGCGTATCGGACTAAAATAAATTGTGATCATTAATAGAGTCGTACCCTGACATGAAAATGAGAAATGTTACAGTCTCCACCCGTTAAAAGAGCTTTGTCCTCAAAGCTTAAGACCTTGTAGTGGATGACGAAGCCCGGTTTGTGAAGAGTTGTGGGTATTTTTGTTTGAACGATTCTTCACGTTCCCAGGTAAACTCAGGGCCCCGCCTAGAGTTCCAGCGAACCTTAACCAATGGTATCCGGCTTCGCTTCAATCGTTTGATCTCCCGTTCCATGATTTCAACGGGCTCTTCCACAAACTGGAGCTTATCGTCAACATGAATTCCTTCTAACGGCATGACTATTGGTTCGTCAGCGTAACATTTCTTCAGATTTGATACATGGAAAGTGTGGTGAACTCTGCTCAACTCTTGAGGAAGTTCCAGCCTGTAGGCAACCTTTCCAACTTTTGCTAACACTTTGAAAGGTCCGACATATCTCGGGTTCAGCTTGCCCCGCTTACCGAACCGTACGACTCCTTTCCAAGGTGAGACCTTGAGCATAACTCTGTCTCCAACTTCGAACTCCATCGGCTTTCGCTTCCGATCAGCGTAGCTCTTTTGTCGATCCTGTGCCGCTTGCATCCTTTGCTTGATCAGGACGATCTTTTCCGTTGTTTCTTGGATTAATTCCGGGCCAGTCAGTTGGGCTTCCCCAACCTCGGCCCAGCATACTGGTGATCGGCATTTTCGACCATACAGTGCCTCATAAGGGGCGGCCTTTATGCTAGCGTGATAACTGTTGTTGTATGAAAACTCGGCCAATGGCAAATGCTTAACCCAGCCTTTGCCAAAATCGATCACGCAAGCACGTAGCATGTCCTCGAGAGTTTGAATGGTCCTCTCGCTCTGGCCGTCAGTTTCTGGATGATACGCAGTGCTCATGCTAATATCCGTACCCAAAGCTTTTTGAAATGATCTCCAAAAATTTGAAGTGAATCTTCCATCACGATCACAGATAATTGAGGCAGGTATCCCGTGTCTTGCCACTATCCTGTTCAAGTACAACCTCGCCATTAGACGAAAACGTAAGAAACCGGATGAAAACGTAAAAAACGGACGAAAACGTAAGAAATCGGACGAAAACGTAAGAAATCGGACGAAAACGTATAAAAACAGACGAAAACGTAAGAAATCTGACGAAAACGTAATAAAACGGGCGAAAACGTAAAAAATCGGACAAAAACGTAAAAAAAGAAAAAAAACCGAAGAAAGCGTAAAAAAACTGACGAAGCGTATAATACGTTCAAAAATGTATGAAAACATCATAATTTAGTGGGTCAACCTGACCCAAACCGTTTGACCCATGACCCGTTAGACCCATTTTTAAAACATGACCTGTTTGACCACCCATTTGACCCATGACCCAAACCGACCAAATCCGACCCATTTGTCACCTCTAGATAGGGTTAGAATATTGGTACTCACGTTTTATTTGGTTTAAGTTATATTTACGTTTTATTTTGTTAGAGAAAAAAAGAAATGGAGAATAGTAAATTGTGGTTTTCTATTTTTCCATATAAATTTTGAAAATGAGAATTTTTTGTGTTTTAAAAAATATTAAAAAAAATGCAACTAAACAAGTTCTCAATTAGTTTTCAATTTTTTCATTCTCAAATGAAAAATTTCCTGAAAAAATAAGATAATTTTCCCAAACTAAACACACTTCCTAAAAAGTGACAAAAAGTAGAAAATCAAAATGGCTCTTAAATACTGGGCATTTCAATTTGCTCGGCAAAAGTAACTCACAAAGGACCATATATGCCGGTTTACAGAATAACTTTTCACCACAATATCTTCTTCTATGTTAAAACCCATATATCTTAAATTTTCAAGAATCTTTTATAACTAATCTGTATCCGATCTCGAGGGATGTTGAATTTTCTCCCAAGCTCCCCTATTGTTCTTTGATTTTAGTGGTCTACAAGTTTGTGTTTTGATTATTGAAAAACAATCACCTGCAACTACTAATTTTTTTTAA